>OZ038312.1:42622139-42820640 GCA_964035775.1 Osedax frankpressi
TAACTGACCTTTATGTATCGAGTATTCCACTAAATTATCGCCTCTCAACTGCGGACTCGATTTCCATCCTCGCTAATTAAGTAGCTGTAAAGAGGTCTCGACCTCCCTCTAGGTGCGGAGCTCGCTGACCGCATGCAGGAGTTGGAGAGCGCCCACGAAGAACTGACCGCTCGTTCCGATGACCGCCGCCGCCTACTGGACATTACTACTACAGCCGCGCAACGCTTTCAAACCAGTTATACCGATATCATGCGGTCACTACAAGACCTACAGGAGACGTTGACCGCTCAAGATGCACCCGGCATTGCTGTTAATACTGTCAATGAACAGTTGAAGGAACTAGACGTTAGCCACGCCCACTCACTAGACACGCCCACTCATTAAACACGCCCACTCACTAAACACGCCCACTCACTAACCACGCCCACTCTTTAGCTCTGCCAACAAGTTAAACCCACTTATTAAAACTTCACCTTCGACGCTATCTCTACCTCGCCCCCATTACCCACTTCAATACATTACCGCCTCCTACCGCCCTCGCGTAGGGTATACAAGGAGAACTACGAGGTCTCTCCGGCGTAGGCGGGCCCCTGGAGAGTTGCGCCGAGGACGGCGAACGCCTCGCCGCCGCCTGCGACAACGGCCACGGCGACCTTGAACTCCGCAAGTGCATGTACGACTTGTACGGAGCTCGAGACGCCGTCGTCGAAGCCGTCGACTGCCGCGTCGACGTTTTGAGTTCAGCGCAGGTCAAGGCCGCCAGTTACGACGAGGCGTTGCATCGAGTCGCCGATTGGCTGCCCGTCTGCGAACGACGGCTCACCTCTGCGGCGAAGGTCGCCTCCGATCGCCGATCTCTCGACGTCCAACTCGAGGAGTTCAAGGTCACGCGTAGAACTATATTACGATCTTTCGTTAAATCTTTTTTTACCTCGTGTTGATCTTTTTTCTAGGTCTCTATAATATCAAGGTCAGTCTAATGTCAAGGTCACTCTAATGTCAAGGTCACTCTAATATCAACGATACTTGTTCTTTAGGTTGAGAAGATTATGTAGTATCAGACTTATAACCATATCCCACCAACCCCAACTTCTTCTAGCCCATAAAACCCTCTCCGACCTCACACTCTCCCTCCCTCCCTCCCTCCCTCCCTCCTCTACCATTGCCAACTCCCCCTACTCCTCTCCACCTACCATTGCCAACTCCCCCTACTCCTCTCCCCCTACCATTGCCAACTCCCCCTACTCCTCTCCCCCTACCATTGCCAACTCCCCCTACTCCTCTCCCCTACCATTGCCAACTCCCCCTACTCCTCTCCCCCTACCATTGCCAACTCCCCCTAACATTGCCAACTCCCCCTACTCCTCTCCCCCTACCATTGCCAACTCCCCCTACTCCTCTCCCCCTACCATTACCAACTCCCCCTACTCCTCTCCCCTACCATTGCCAACTCCACCTACTCCTCTCCCCTACCATAGCCAACTCCCCCTACCATTGCCAACTCCCCCTAACATTGCCAACTCCCCCTACTCCTCTCCCCCTACCATTGCCAACTCCACCTACTCCTCTCCCCTACCATTGCCAACTCCACCTACTCCTCTCCCCCCACCATTGCCAACTCCCCCTACCATTACCAACTCCCCCTACTCCTCTCCCCCTACCATTGCCAACTCACCCTACTCCTCTCCCCTACCATTGCCAACTCCCCCTACTCCTCTCCCCCTACCATAGCCAACTCCCCCTACCATTGCCAACTCCCCCTACCATTGCCAACTCCCCCTACCATTACCAACTCCCCCTACTCCTCTCACCCTACCATTGCCAACTCACCCTACTCCTCTCTCCTACCATTGCCAACTCCCCCTACTCCTCTCCCCCTACCATTGCCAACTCCCCCTACTCCTCTCCCCCTACCATAGCCAACTCCCCCTACCATTGCCAACTCCCCCTAACATTGCCAACTCCCCCTACTCCTCTCCCCCTACCATTGCCAACTCCACCTACTCCTCTCCCCTACCATTGCCAACTCCACCTACTCCTCTCCCCCCACCATTGCCAACTCCCCCTACCATTACCAACTCCCCCTACTCCTCTCCCCCTACCATAGCCAACTCCCCCTACCATTGCCAATTCCCCCTACTATTGCCAACTCCCCCTACTCCTCTCCCCCCACCATTGCCAACTCCCCCTACTCCTCTCCCCCCACCATTGCCAACTCCCCCTACTTCTCTCCCCCCACCATTGCCAACTCCCCCTACTCCTCTCCCCCCACCATTGCCAACTCCCCCTACTCCTCTCCCCCCACCATTGCCAACTCCCCCTACCATTGCCAACTTCCCCTACCATTGCCAACTCCCCCTACCATTGCCAACTCCCCCTACCATTGCCAACTCCCCCTACCATTGCCAACTCCCCCTACCTTTGCCAACTCCCCCTACTTCTCTCCCCCCACCATTGCCAACTCCCCCTACTCCTCTCCCCCCACCATTACCAACTCCCCCTACTCCTCTCCCCCTACCATTGCCAACTCCCCCTACTCCTCTCCCCCCACCATTGCCAACTCCCCCTACTCCTCTCCCCCCACTATTGCCAACTCCCCCTACTCCTCTCCCCCTACCATTGCCAACTCCCCCTACTCCTCTCCCCCCACTATTGCCAACTCCCCCTACTCCTCTCCCCCTACCATTGCCAACTCCCCCTACTCCTCTCCCCCCACCATTGCCAACTCCCCCTACTCCTCTCCCCCACCATTGCCAACTCCCCCTACTCCTCTCCCCCCACTATTGCCTACTCCCCCTACTCCTCTCCCCCCACTATTGCCAACTCCCCCTACTCCTCTCCCCCCACTATTGCCAACTCCCCCTACTCCTCTCCCCCCACCATTGCCAACTCCCCCTACTCCTCTCCCCCCACCATTGCCTACTCCCCCTACTCCTCTCCCCCCACTATTGCCAACTCCCCCTACTCCTCTCCCCCCACTATTGCCAACTCCCCCTACTCCTCTCCCCCTACCATTGCCAACTCCCCCTACTCCTCTCCCCCCACCATTGCCAACTCCCCCTACTCCTCTCCCCCCACCATTGCCAACTCCCCCTACTCCTCTCCCCCCACTATTGCCAACTCCCCCTACTCCTCTCCCCCCACCATTGCCAACTCCCCCCACTATTGCCAACTCCCCCTACTCCTCTCCCCCCACCATTGCCAACTCCCCCTACTCCTCTCCCCCCACCATTGCCAACTCCCCCTACCATTGCCAACTCCCCCTACCATTGCCAACTCCCCCTACCTTTGCCAACTCCCCCTACCTTTGCCAACTCCCCCTACTTCTCTCCCCCACCATTGCCAACTCCCCCTACTCCTCTCCCCCCACCATTACCAACTCCCCCTACTCCTCTCCCCCTACCATTGCCAACTCCCCCTACTCCTCTCCCCCCACCATTGCCAACTCCCCCTACTCCTCTCCCCCCACTATTGCCAACTCCCCCTACTCCTCTCCCCCTACCATTGCCAACTCCCCCTACTCCTCTCCCCCCACTATTGCCAACTCCCCCTACTCCTCTCCCCCTACCATTGCCAACTCCCCCTACTCCTCTCCCCCCACCATTGCCAACTCCCCCTACTCCTCTCCCCCCACCATTGCCAACTCCCCCTACTCCTCTCCCCCCACTATTGCCAACTCCCCCTACTCCTCTCCCCCCACTATTGCCAACTCCCCCTACTCCTCTCCCCCCACTATTGCCAACTCCCCCTACTCCTCTCCCCCCACCATTGCCAACTCCCCCTACTCCTCTCCCCCCACTATTGCCAACTCCCCCTACTCCTCTCCCCCCACTATTGCCAACTCCCCCTACTCCTCTCCCCCCACCATTGCCAACTCCCCCTACTCCTCTCCCCCCACTATTGCCAACTCCCCCTACTCCTCTCCCCCCACCATTGCCAACTCCCCCCACTATTGCCAACTCCCCCTACTCCTCTCCCCCCCACCATTGCCAACTCCCCCTACTCCTCTCCCCCCACCATTGCCAACTCCCCCTACTCCTCTCCCCCCACCATTGCCAACTCCCCCTACTCCTCTCCCCCCACCATTGCCAACTCCCCCTACTCCTCTCCCCCCACCATTGCCAACTCCCCCTACTCCTCTCCCCCTACCATTGCCAACTCCCCCTACTCCTCTCCCCCCACCATTGCCAACTCCCCCTACTCCTCTCCCCCCACCATTGCCAACTCCCCCTACTCCTCTCCCCCCACTATTGCCAACTCCCCCTACTCCTCTCCCCCCACTATTGCCAACTCCCCCTACTCCTCTCCCCCCACTATTGCCAACTCCCCCTACTCCTCTCCCCCCACCATTGCCAACTCCCCCTACTCCTCTCCCCCCACTATTGCCAACTCCCCCTACTCCTCTCCCCCCACTATTGCCAACTCCCCCTACTCCTCTCCCCCCACCATTGCCAACTCCCCCTACTCCTCTCCCCCCACTATTGCCAACTCCCCCTACTCCTCTCCCCCCACCATTGCCAACTCCCCCCACTATTGCCAACTCCCCCTACTCCTCTCCCCCCACCATTGCCAACTCCCCCTACTCCTCTCCCCCCACCATTGCCAACTCCCCCTACTCCTCTCCCCCCACCATTGCCAACTCCCCCCACTATTGCCAACTCCCCCTACTCCTCTCCCCCCACCATTGCCAACTCCCCCTACTCCTCTCCCCCCACCATTGCCAACTCCCCCTACTCCTCTCCCCCCACTATTGCCAACTCCCCCTACTCCTCTCCCCCTACCATTGCCAACTCCCCCTACTCCTCTCCCCCCACTATTGCCAACTCCCCCTACTCCTCTCCCCCCACTATTGCCAACTCCCCCTACTCCTCTCCCCCCACCATTGCCAACTCCCCCTACTCCTCTCCCCCCACTATTGCCAACTCCCCCTACTCCTCTCCCCCCACCATTGCCAACTCCCCCCACTATTGCCAACTCCCCCTACTCCTCTCCCCCCACCATTGCCAACTCCCCCTACTCCTCTCCCCCCACCATTGCCAACTCCCCCTACTCCTCTCCCCCCACCATTGCCAACTCCCCCTACTCCTCTCCCCCCACCATTGCCAACTCCCCCTACTCCTCTCCCCCCACCATTGCCAACTCCCCCTACTCCTCTCCCCCCACCATTGCCAACTCCCCCTACTCCTCTCCCCCTACCATTGCCAACTCCCCCTACTCCTCTCCCCCCACCATTGCCAACTCCCCCTACTCCTCTCCCCCCACCATTGCCAACTCCCCCTACTCCTCTCCCCCCACTATTGCCAACTCCCCCTACTCCTCTCCCCCCACTATTGCCAACTCCCCCTACTCCTCTCCCCCCACTATTGCCAACTCCCCCTACTCCTCTCCCCCCACCATTGCCAACTCCCCCTACTCCTCTCCCCCCACTATTGCCAACTCCCCCTACTCCTCTCCCCCCAATATTGCCAACTCCCCCTACTCCTCTCCCCCCACCATTGCCAACTCCCCCTACTCCTCTCCCCCCACTATTGCCAACTCCCCCTACTCCTCTCCCCCCACCATTGCCAACTCCCCCCACTATTGCCAACTCCCCCTACTCCTCTCCCCCCACCATTGCCAACTCCCCCTACTCCTCTCCCCCCACCATTGCCAACTCCCCCCACTATTGCCAACTCCCCCTACTCCTCTCCCCCCACCATTGCCAACTCCCCCTACTCCTCTCCCCCCACCATTGCCAACTCCCCCTACTCCTCTCCCCCCACTATTGCCAACTCCCCCTACTCCTCTCCCCCTATCATTGCCAACTCCCCCTACTCCTCTCCCCCCACTATTGCCAACTCCCCCTACTCCTCTCCCCCCACTATTGCCAACTCCCCCTACTCCTCTCCCCCCACCATTGCCAACTCCCCCTACTCCTCTCCCCCCACTATTGCCAACTCCCCCTACTCCTCTCCCCCCACCATTGCCAACTCCCCCCACTATTGCCAACTCCCCCTACTCCTCTCCCCCCACCATTGCCAACTCCCCCTACTCCTCTCCCCCCACCATTGCCAACTCCCCCTACTCCTCTCCCCCCACCATTGCCAACTCCCCCTACTCCTCTCCCCCCACCATTGCCAACTCCCCCTACTCCTCTCCCCCCACCATTGCCAACTCCCCCTACTTCTCTCCCCCTACCATTGCCAACTCCCCCTACTCCTCTCCCCCCACCATTGCCAACTCCCCCTACTCCTCTCCCCCCACCATTGCCAACTCCCCCTACTCCTCTCCCCCCACTATTGCCAACTCCCCCTACTCCTCTCCCCCCACTATTGCCAACTCCCCCTACTCCTCTCCCCCCACTATTGCCAACTCCCCCTACTCCTCTCCCCCCACCATTGCCAACTCCCCCTACTCCTCTCCCCCCACTATTGCCAACTCCCCCTACTCCTCTCCCCCCACTATTGCCAACTCCCCCTACTCCTCTCCCCCCACCATTGCCAACTCCCCCTACTCCTCTCCCCCCACTATTGCCAACTCCCCCTACTCCTCTCCCCCCACCATTGCCAACTCCCCCTACTCCTCTCCCCCCACCATTGCCAACTCCCCCTACTCCTCTCCCCCCACCATTGCCAACTCCCCCTACTCCTCTCCCCCCACCATTGCCAACTCCCCCTACTCCTCTCCCCCCACCATTGCCAATTCCCCCTACTCCTCTCCCCCCACCATTGCCAACTCCCCCTACTCCTCTCCCCCCACCATTGCCAACTCCCCCTACTCCTCTCCCCCCACCATTGCCAACTCCCCCTACTCCTCTCCCCCCACCATTGCCAACTCCCCCTACTCCTCTCCCCCTACCATTGCCAACTCCCCCTACTCCTCTCCCCCCACTATTGCCAACTCCCCCTACTCCTCTCCCCCCACTATTGCCAACTCCCCCTACTTCCTATAGGTAATGCGTCACGACACTGACTCCCATTTTGAGGACATCCAGCTCCTGAAACGACACGCCGACGATCTGAAACACTTGTCTCCGATCAACGGAAGCTCTTTGACTCCCCAGGTGCAGGAGATCACTGACCGCTGGACAGCCCACAATAAGGCGATGACCTCGAGAGAGGTTAGCCAGTAGTACTGCGACCTCCCCTGGCGATTGAGTACTGCGACCTCCCCTAGCGATTGAGTACTGCGACCTCCCCTAGCGATTGAGTACTGCGACCTCCCCTAGCGATTGAGTACTGCGACCTCCCCTAGCGATTGAGTACTGCGACCTCCCCTGGCGATTGAGTACTGCGCTTTCGATTGCCCGATTATATTCACGTTCGCTAATGAATCAGAGTCAGTTGAATGCCGGACTTGTGACACTTGGAGAAACTGAGTTGGCTCTCGATGACATTATTGCTTACCTCGGCAAAGTCTCACTCGATGTTGACTTGCACATTTACGGGGATCCGAAATTCGTAGAAATACATTTAAATAATGTCGAAAATATAAATAACGGACTTCTCGGAAAACAGGTTTCTAACGATTATTTCCATTGTTGTTGTTTTCGAATCCAAGAGAATATTGCAAACAATTTGTATTGCCGGAATAACCAAAAGTGAATTTAGTGATGGATTAAAAATGAGGTCTTCAGTGAACTTCATTATTATTGCCGAAAATGAATTTATATTGAATTTATAACAATTAAAACTCGATAACGATTATCGATTCTTCAACAATAGATTCCGGTGGTTTCACGAATATTCTTACAACTCGCGTGATTTGTTACAGATCCAATAAACTGTTCTCTCTTCACCTGAAAGGAAAGCATCGCAGCCCTCGCGGACATTGTCGATAAACTTGGCGTATCGAACGACGGCGATCTGATGGACAAGAGGGAACGCATGCTCACCGACTACGACGGGGTCAAGGTCATGACTAAAGACCAACTGCTCCGGCTTCACGACACACTTAAAGAGGTTTCACGTTCGTTTGACGTTCGTTTGACGTTCGTTTGACGTTCGTTTGACGTCCGACTTGCAGCGCCGTCGATACGTCAACAAACTCGATTTCACGCGTCCGCAATCGACAGGTGAAGTGTTTCAGCGGCGACATCGAGGACGAAATCAACTGGCTCGACAAAGTCATGAGACAACTGAGGAACGCGGCTCCGATGGGCGCCCGGGAAGAAAGCACTCGACTACAATTTGATAGATTCATGGTACGAATGCCAACGGCTAACTACTTACGCCCTTCGCGGGACCAACAGTTCATTTGCTAACGCATCGCAATTAGGAAAATAAATTCATGTTTCAATGCAATTCGTTGGATCCGCGATAACTTTTTTGCGAATATCGACTTTGAAATAATATATTACAAAAATGTGCAACTATTTTCTATTTTACGTTGGTCTCGTGAGATTAGCGTAATTGCGATTACTCGCTGCATCGTTGTCTTCGTCGTTTGCAGAACACGTACAATGAGTTTGAAGTGCACCAAGACACGGTCGCGCAGTTACTCCACGACGGAGACTTTACACTCTCCAATTGCCAACCGGAACACGTCACCAAATTCACCGACGATTTGGGAAAAGTGAAACAGAAACTCGAGGACGTACACTTGAAACTCGACAGCAAAAAGGTAAATTCTTAGCTCAGTTTCCTTTGATGCACTTTCTCTTCCAACTATTGGTCATAAAACCTCATAACCTCTTGACCCCCATTGAATTACTATTTATTTAAAATAATATAATTTTATAATTAATATAGATTTTATTATAATTAATATAGATTTTATTTACAATCAAGTTATATTTTTATACTATCTAAGCTTTATTAACTTTCTGCTCGCCAATAGAAAACCAACTGCGAACATATGAACAATGTCGCTGAGTTCCACAAGGGCCTGAAGGAGCACAATGCCTGGATGCTCCAGGCCAACGACACCCTTCAGAAGTTCAAGTATCCGTCGAAACTCGTCGACACCGTAGTGAAGCAGATCAACGAACACTCGGTACTGTAACAACACCGCATTCCTGTATCTCACCTCACTATCTCACCTCATTATCTCACCTCACTATCTCACCTCACTATCTCACCTCACTATCTCACCTCACTATCTCACCTCACTATCTCACCTCACTATCTCACTTCACTATCTCACTTCACTATCTCACCTCGCTATCTCACTTCACTATCTCACTTCACTATCTCACTTCACTATCTCACTTCACTATCTCACCTCGCTATCTCACTTCACTATCTCACCTCACTATCTCACTTCACTATCTCACCTCACTATCTCACCTCACTATCTCACCTCGCTATCTCACTTCACTATCTCACCTCACTATCTCACCTCACTATCTCACTTCACTATCTCACCTCACTATCTCACCTCACTATCTCACCTCGCTATCTCACCTCACTATCTCACTTCACTATCTCACCTCACTATCTCACCTCACTATCTCACCTCACTATCTCACCTCACTATCTCACCTCGCTATCTCACCTCACTATCTCACTTCACTATCTCACCTCACTATCTCACCTCACTATCTCACATCACTATCTCACTTCACTATCTCACCTCACTATCTCACCTCACTATCTCACCTCACTATCTCACCTCACTATCTCACCTCACTATCTCACTTCACTATCTCACCTCACTATCTCACCTCACTATCTCACTTCACTATCTCACCTCACTATCTCACCTCACTATCTCACCTCGCTATCTCACCTCACTATCTCACTTCACTATCTCACCTCACTATCTCACCTCACTATCTCACCTCGCTATCTCACCTCGCTATCTCACCTCACTATCTCACATCACTATCTCACATCACTATCTCACCTCACTATCTCATCTCACTATCTCACCTCACTATCTCACTTCACTATCTCACCTCACTATCTCACATCACTATCTCACCTCACTATCTCATCTCACTATCTCACCTCACTATCTCACTTCACTATCTCACCTCACTATCTCACTTCACTATCTCACTTCACTATCTCACCTCGCTATCTCACCTCGCTATCTCACCTCGCTATCTCACCTCGCTATCTCACCTCGCTATCTCACCTCACTATCTCACCTCACTATCTCACCTCACTATCTCACCTCACTATCTCACCTCGCTATCTCACCTCGCTATCTCACCTCACTATCTCACCTCACTATCTCACCTCACTATCTCACCTCACTATCTCACCTCACTATCTCACCTCACTATCTCACCTCGCTATCTCACCTCGCTATCTCACCTCGCTATCTCACCTCGCTATCTCACCTCACTATCTTACCTCACTATCTCACCTCACTATCTCACTTCACTATCTCACCTCACTATCTCACCTCACTATCTCACCTCACTATCTCACCTCACTATCTCACCTCACTATCTCACCTCACTATCTCACCTCACTATCTCACCTCACTATATAACCTCACTATCTCACCTCACTATCTCACCTCACTATCTCACCTCACTATCTCACCTCGCTATCTCACCTCGTTATCTCACCTCGCTATCTCACCTCACTATCTCACCTCGCTATCTCACTTCGCTATCTCACCTCACTATCTCACCTCACTATCTCACCTCACTATCTCACCTCACTATCTCACCTCGTTATCTCACCTCACTATCTCACCTCACTATCTCACCTCGTTATCTCACCTCACTCCAGGTGTATCTAGACGAGGTTACTTTGCACAGCGATCACGTGGTAACGATGACTCATGCTGGAGTGTTCCTGCGTTACTTTGCCCAACTCTCCGATATCGTCTACATTAAGAATCTCCTGGTGTCCAGCAAGTTGAGATGGAGAAAACTGAGAAGAATCGTAGAAGAAAAAGGTTTACGACAATTCTGACTTATATTTAAGTTTGTTGATTAAAAACCTGACAAATTCTTTTTTACAATCATTTCTATATGTTTATTTAAATGTAAAGTATTTTGTATTGAATTTTACAGGTCGACATTTGAAAGTTGCGTACAGAGAAGACAAGAAATTCGACGATTCTTGGAGGGATCTATGCGATTGGTTGGACGAGGGTGAAATGAGGCTAAAAGCCAAAGGAAATGGAACTAAACATGACTTGGAGGAACTGCAGGTTGATATCTATCCACCATTAGACTTTAACTGACTTCTCTTCTCTTTAACTGACGCCGCCCTACATTCCTACAACATCTTTCTCTTTCAGCACTACCAGGAGGAATTAAACTTGCGTCATTCTGCCTTCTACTCCACGATGCGTCTCGGCCGCTCTCTCCGCGACCGTTGCACTCCGACCGATCCGGAGCAAACCGAGCTGGTGACGATGACCGAAGCTCTGAAACAGAAGTGGAATTCTCTCAGGAGCATCGTTGCGCAACGGTTTTTATGTTCTATGCGTTGCCCGTATATAGTCGTTGTAGTTTCATTATCTCTTCTCGAATCTTCTTGCTTTACATATCCTAATTTATTCTCGTTCATCTTTTCTTTGAAGCACTCGCTTTGTACATCTCACCATTTCCACAATATTCTTTAATTTGCTGTCTTAAATTAAATCGGATTTTTTCTAAACTTTTGACTTTATTTCTAACTCTACAATCTTTTCTATGTACAGGCAAAATAAACTAGACGAGGTACTGCTTTCATCCGGTCGCATATCCGACGCCCTCGGCTCGTTGCTGGAGTGGTTGTCGCGAGCCGAAACCTACCTCTCCGAGGAACAACCCGTCCTGGGAGACCTCGATACCGTCACAATTCTGATGGAACAGCACAAGGTTTTATTTGAAGATGAAGTCAGAAACGGCATCTTTTTGTAATATTTTATTTATTAAATTCTTCTATCGTTGTACAAACTATATGCTGGTAATAATGTTTGCAGGCATTTACTCAAGAGTTGTTCAGTCGTCAACCAACCGTGGAAACCATGAAACAATCGCTGACCTCTGACCCCGCCGTAGCCAGCCAACTCGATGAGCTATCCAGCGTCTGGGAACACGTCAACCAATTGGCGATTATACGTCAAACTGCACTCATCGATGCAAACCGATTGGTTGGTATCCTTATCCATCTCCTCCTTCTCTTCCATCTCCTCCTTCACTTCCACCTCCTCCTTCTCTTCCATCTCCTCCTTCTCTTCCATCTCCTCCTTCTCTTCCACCTCCTCCTTCTCTTCCACCTCCTCCTTCTCTTCCATCTCCTCCTTCTCTTCCACCTCTTCCATCTCCTCCATCTCCTCCTTCTCTTCCACCTCCTCCATCTCCTCCTTCTCTTCCATCTCCTCCTTCTCTTCCATCTCTTCCATCTCCTCCTTCTCTTCCATCTCCTCCTTCTCTTCCACCTCCTCCTTCTCTTCCATCTCCTCATCCTTGTTCTCTATGTCAATTCCAACTCCTTATCCACCTCCTCCTTCTCTTCCATCTCCTCCTTCTCTTCCACCTCCTCCTTCTCTTCCATCTCCTCCTTCTCTTCCACCTCCTCCTTCTCTTCCATCTCCTCCTTCTCTTCCATCTCCTCCTTCTCTTCCATCTCCTCCTTCTCTTCCATCTCCTCCTTCTCTTCCATCTCCTCCTTCTCTTCCATCTCCACCTTCTCTTCCATCTCCTCATCCTTGTTCTCTATGTCAATTCCAACTCCTTATCCACCTCCTCCTTAATTTCCATCTCCTCCTTCTCTTCCATCTCCTCCTTCTCTTCCATCTCCTCCTTCTCTTCCATCTCCTCCTTCTCTTCCATCTCCTCATCCTTGTTCTCTATGTCAATTCCAACTCCTTATCCACCTCCTCCTTCTCTTCCATCTCCTCCTTCTCTTCCATCTCCTCCTTCTCTTCCATCTCCTCCTTCTCTTCCATCTCCTCCTTCTCTTCCATCTCCTCCTTCTCTTCCATCTCCTCCTTCTCTTCCATCTCCTCCTTCTCTTCCACCTCCTCCTTCTCTTCCATCTCCTCCTTCTCTTCCATCTCTTCCTTCTCTTCCATCTCCTCCTTCTCTTCCATCTCCTGCTTCTCTTCCACCTCCTCCTTCTCTTCCATCTCCTCCTTCTCTTCCATCTCCTCCTTCTCTTCCATCTCCTCCTTCTCTTCCATCTCTTCCTTCTCTTCCATCTCCTCCTTCTCTTCCACCTCCTCCTTCTCTTCCATCTCCTCCTTCTCTTCCATCTCCTCCTTCTATTCCACCTCCTCCTTCTCTTCCATCTCCTCATCCTTGTTCTCTATGTCAATTCCAACTCCTTATCCACCTCCTCCTTCATTTCCATCTCCTCCTTCTCTTCCACCTCCTCCTTCTCTTCCATCTCCTCCTTCTCTTCCATCTCCTCATCCTTGTTCTCTATGTCAATTCCAACTCCTTATCCACCTCCTCCTTCATTTCCATCTCCTCCTTCTCTTCCATCTCCTCCTTCTCTTCCATCTCTTCCTTCTCTTCCATCTCCTCCTTCTCTTCCATCTCCTCCTTCTCTTCCATCTCCTCCTTCTCTTACATCTCCTCCTTCTCTTCCACCTCCTCCTTCTCTTCCATCTCCTCATCCTTGTTCTCTATGTCAATTCCAACTCCTTATCCACCTCCTCCTTCATTTCCATCTCCTGCTTCTCTTCCACCTCCTCCTTCTCTTCCATCTCCTCCTTCTCTTCCATCTCCTCCTTCTCTTCCATCTCTTCCTTCTCTTCCATCTCCTCCTTCTCTTCCATCTCCTGCTTCTCTTCCACCTCCTCCTTCTCTTCCATCTCCTCCTTCTCTTCCATCTCCTCCTTCTCTTCCATCTCCTCCTTCTCTTCCACCTCCTC
Source organism: Osedax frankpressi (assembly GCA_964035775.1). Taxonomy (NCBI): domain Eukaryota; kingdom Metazoa; phylum Annelida; class Polychaeta; order Sabellida; family Siboglinidae; genus Osedax; species Osedax frankpressi. Next base: position 42,635,892 of record OZ038312.1, read on the forward strand.
CTTCTCTTCCATCTCCTCATCCTTGTTCTCTATGTCAATTCCAACTCCTTATCCACCTCCTCCTTCATTTCCATCTCCTCCTTCTCTTCCACCTCCTCCTTCTCTTCCATCTCCTCATCCTTGTTCTCTATGTCAATTCCAACTCCTTATCCACCTCCTCCTTCATTTCCATCTCCTCCTTCTCTTCCATCTCCTCCTTCTCTTCCATCTCTTCCTTCTCTTCCATCTCCTCCTTCTCTTCCATCTCCTCCTTCTCTTCCATCTCCTCCTTCTCTTCCATCTCCTCCTTCTCTTCCACCTCCTCCTTCTCTTCCATCTCCTCATCCTTGTTCTCTATGTCAATTCCAACTCCTTATCCACCTCCTCCTTCATTTCCATCTCCTGCTTCTCTTCCACCTCCTCCTTCTCTTCCATCTCCTCCTTCTCTTCCATCTCCTCCTTCTCTTCCATCTCCTCCTTCTCTTCCATCTCTTCCTTCTCTTCCATCTCCTCCTTCTCTTCCATCTCCTCCTTCTCTTCCACCTCCTCCTTCTCTTCCATCTCCTCCTTCTCTTCCATCTCCTCCTTCTCTTCCACCTCCTCCTTCTCTTCCATCTCCTCATCCTTGTTCTCTATGTCAATTCCAACTCCTTATCCACCTCCTCCTTCATTTCCATCTCCTCCTTCTCTTCCACCTCCTCCTTCTCTTCCATCTCCTCATCCTTGTTCTCTATGTCAATTCCAACTCCTTATCCACCTCCTCCTTCATTTCCATCTCCTGCTTCTCTTCCACCTCCTACTTCTCTTCCATCTCCTCCTTCTCTTCCATCTCCTCCTTCTCTTCCATCTCTTCCTTCTCTTCCATCTCCTCCTTCTCTTCCATCTCCTCCTTCTCTTCCACCTCCTCCTTCTCTTCCATCTCCTCCTTCTCTTCCATCTCCTCCTTCTCTTCCATCTCCTCCTTCTCTTCCATCTCCTCCTTCTCTTCCATCTCCTCCTTCTCTTCCATCTCCTCCTTCTCTTCTACCTCCTCCTTCTCTTCCACCTCCTCATCCTTGTTCTCTATGTCTATTCCAACTCCTTATCCACCTCCTCCTTCTCTTCCATCTCCTCCTTCTCTTCCATCTCCTCCTTCTCTTCCATCTCTTCCTTCTCTTGCATCTCCTCCTTCTCTTCCATCTCCTCCTTCTCTTCCACCTCCTCATTCTCTTCCATCTCCTCCTTCTCTTCCATCTCCACCTTCTCTTCCATCTCCTCCTTCTCTTCCACCTCCTCCTTCTCTTCCATCTCCTCCTTCTCTTCCATCTCCTCCTTCTCTTCTACCTCCTCCTTCTCTTCCATCTCCTCATCCTTGTTCTCTATGTCAATTCCAACTCCTTATCCATCTCCTCCTTCTCTTCCATCTCCTCCTTCTCTTCCATCTCTTCCTTCTCTTCCATCTCCTCCTTCTCTTCCATCTACTCCTTCTCTTCCATCTCCTCCTTCTCTTCCATCTCCTCCTTCTCTTCCACCTCCTCCTTCTCTTCCATCTCCTCATCCTTGTTCTCTATGTCAATTCCAACTCCTTATCCACCTCCTCCTTCATTTCCATCTCCTGCTTCTCTTCCATCTCCTCCTTCTCTTCCATCTCTTCCTTCTCTTCCATCTCCTCCTTCTCTTCCATCTCCTCCTTCTCTTCCACCTCCTCCTTCTCTTCCATCTCCTCCTTCTCTTCCATCTCCTCCTTCTCTTCCATCTCCTCCTTCTCTTCCATCTCCTCCTTCTCTTCCATCTCCTCCTTCTCTTCCATCTCCTCCTTCTCTTCTACCTCCTCCTTCTCTTCCACCTCCTCATCCTTGTTCTCTATGTCTATTCCAACTCCTTATCCACCTCCTCCTTCTCTTCCATCTCCTCCTTCTCTTCCATCTCCTCCTTCTCTTCCATCTCTTCCTTCTCTTCCATCTCCTCCTTCTCTTCCATCTCCTCCTTCTCTTCCACCTCCTCATTCTCTTCCATCTCCTCCTTCTCTTCCATCTCCTCCTTCTCTTCCATCTCCTCCTTCTCTTCCACCTCCTCCTTCTCTTCCATCTCCTCCTTCTCTTCCATCTCCTCCTTCTCTTCTACCTCCTCCTTCTCTTCCATCTCCTCATCCTTGTTCTCTATGTCAATTCCAACTCCTTATCCATCTCCTCCTTCTCTTCCATCTCCTCCTTCTCTTCCATCTCTTCCTTCTCTTCCATCTCCTCCTTCTCTTCCATCTACTCCTTCTCTTCCATCTCCTCCTTCTCTTCCATCTCCTCCTTCTCTTCCACCTCCTCCTTCTCTTCCATCTCCTCATCCTTGTTCTCTATGTCAATTCCAACTCCTTATCCACCTCCTCCTTCATTTCCATCTCCTGCTTCTCTTCCACCTCCTCCTTCTCTTCCATCTCCTCCTTCTCTTCCATCTCCTCCTTCTCTTCCATCTCCTCCTTCTCTTCCATCTCTTCCTTCTCTTCCATCTCCTCCTTCTCTTCCATCTCCTCCTTCTCTTCCACCTCCTCCTTCTCTTCCACCTCCTCCTTCTCTTCCACCTCCTCCTTCTCTTCCACCTCCTCCTTCTCTTCCATCTCCTCCTTCTCTTCCATCTCCTCCTTCTCTTCCATCTCCTCCATCTCCTCCTTACACCTTATCCCTTTTCATATTCTCCTCGTCCTTCCATTTCTTCTCATCACCCTACTCATCATTTTCACCAATATCACCCAATCCTCCTAACCTTCTTTATCCCCTATTTATTTTTCTCCATTTCCCACTCCCACTTCCGATATTACAAACCATAGATTGCGACTTCAATAATTCGTGTGTCATATAATTACGATTATGAGAGCTTTGCATAAAGAGATTCACCAGATTAGAATAGACCAGGCAATAGAGTAACTTTCCGCTTGACCGTATATCGCTCAATTGCAGGCAGAAGAGTTCAACGTCGCCGTTCAAGTGATTCGCGAGTGGTTGCCTCTCATCGAGAACCAATTGAAGTCGAAAGCGCTCCCGGACGACGAGGCCGCAATTCTCGCACGAATCGAGGAACACGACGTTAGCTTTTTACGAGAAATTTCTATTTTATAACACCTCATACTTTCAACAAACACATTCGGTGTATTCAACACGATTTACTGTGGCGAATTTATGTATGGCTATAGTTTATCTGTTGCTTCGAACCTGAAGGGATTAGCACCCTCCTATGCATCCCTCCTTACCACTTTCAGAGGCTACACGATGAACTGGAAGTGAAGACGCCAAACATCGAAAACATCAAGTACTTGGCCGACGAAATACTTTTGAATTGCCACCCGAATGCCATTCGCTTTGTCAAATACTACCTGACAATCACGCAAACTCGCTGGGAACAGGTTGGCACCTCCGCGCGTTTACAACTTCAATTCAAATGTAAACACGTCGTTGTTGTGTATTGCAAGACAGTAAAGTGGAAATTGATTTAGGTCTTCGTAAAAATCATAAAAATCTCTACATTTTCTATTTTATTTATCTTTCTTTTTATTTAGCAGATATCCTAAAAATCATAATTGATTTTATTTTAAATTCATTTTTCATATATATATATTTATATAAATATATAATAATTTTACATTTATGTATACATAATATATGTATAATATAATATGTTTAATATATCATATATAGAACCATAACATTGCATTTAAATTGATTAAGAAAAAATGAAACCATTAATAATGATATCAATAAAAACTTAAAATATATAATAAATGAATTTAAAAATACTAATATGAATATTATAATATAAATAAATATAATTTTTAAAATACAATCATTCATATATTATGAATTTAGTTACTTATAAAATTTGAATATGATAATGAAGTGTGATAAGCATTAATTTTATTTATAAATGCTTAGGTTATAATCTGCAACTAACATCGGTGAACGTCCATGTCTTCACAGGCTCTGCAGAAGGCAGGTCAAAGGTCGATTAGGCTAAGCGAAGCATTGGCAATGTCGCGCAGCAACAGCGAACGCCTGGACGAATTGCTGATGTGGTTGACGGAATCGCACGCGCTGCTCTCGACGAAAATGAAGGACACTCTTCCCGACGACTTGACTGTAGTTGAAGCTCTACTCCGCGAACACATGGTTTGAGTAATTTGCCGTACCGAAGCAACTCCGAGTAAACCGTCTATCCGCTGCCGTCCGATCTGTAATCTGCGCCGCGTTATTCTATGATCTTTGTTTCTAGGAGTTCCACGATGATCTGACGTCTAGAAATAAGCAAATCGAGCTAGTCACGAAAACGCCGGCAGATTCATCAAAACATCTTTCCGCTATACGAGGAAGGTTTACGATTGGATTTAAATCATTTTGCCGCCCGATGAATACGGCGAATTCAATTGAATTGCTAACCCGATCTCCTTTTACAGTACTTGGAAACTGAATGAAACAAATGCAGTGCATTCTCCACGTGTGAATTCCCTTCTCATTCTCCACGTGTGAATTCCCTTCTAGCAAGGTTAGTCTCAAATGGTCAACACTAGAACACAAATTCACAATTTCAAATCTTCAATATCAATTCAAGTAATATTATATTCACAATATACGATTGATAGATTTACAATTTAATGATTTATTACATTTAGTAATTATCATAAATATTAATTCTTCTTTTGAAATACTGTTTATTATTTTAATTTAATTTAATTTATTTCCATAATTAATATTTGTTATTATAATTTTCGTTGTAGATGGAGAGCTGTATGGAAGATGTCTTCAGAAAGGAAAAAAAGACTTCAAGATAGTCTTGACCACTTATTAGAGGTCAGGCATTATTTGATCTTGCTTTATTTATTGTGGCAGAGTTCTTTAAAACTGGAATCAAATATTTGTCTAAAAATTATTTATAGAATTAATGGAATAATCTTAAATAAAAATCAATAAAAGTTGCTTCATGATATTACTATTTAGATAATGAAGTTAATATTGGTATTATTTGAGATAAGAGTATAATCTTGGATGAGATTTCCAAAGATAATGTAAACATAATATACACATAGAATATATAATAAAGTATAATAATAATAAATATATCAACTGTTGATTGACGTTGATCTTATAATGTGATTCGTTAACGCAGTTGGAGAGTTGTGCAAACTTTGATTTCAAACATTGGAGAGATAGATATGTTGCCTGGATTAAGGCAAAAAAACTGCGAATCACCGATTTCTTTAGGCAGCAGGACAAGGATGGAGACGGTGCTTTAAATCGTAGTGAATTCGTAAATGGAATGCTGATATCAAGTTTATACTTCTTCCAACTGTGTAATTTTAATTCATTAACATATTCATTGTTATTTTTCTATAACTATTGATTTACACTTATTAAAATATTAGTAAAATATTTCAAGTAATTTGAATTCACTTGAATCCGTGATTTTCATTGTACAACTATTTGTAGAATTCCCTTCGAACAAGACCGAATTGAATGCAGTTTTCAATGTTTTTGACAGAGATGGTAGCGGATCTTTGGATTATCAGGAATTTGTAGATGCTTTGAAACCCGAAAGAATTGTAAGACCATAAACATATTGATGATATTGCCAGACAATTACATGCGCTAACATGTCCGTTGTTTTGGTTTTCATTATAATCTTGTCTTAATAAATGCCAACTCACTTATAGAGGAAAGCATCTAAAAAGCCACAAACGGATGGGGAGATGATCTTCGATGAGATTCAGCAGAAAACTTCTGATTGTCAGTGCAGGGTTCCTTTCTCTGCGACTAGAGTCACAGACGGTAAATACAAGGTTAAGTATCTTCCTCTTCCTTCTCCCACATTCCCACATATATCTCACGAACTTCCCACATCTATCTCCTACCTCCATCTCCCTTAATCATTTTCCACATCACTCTCCCACCTATATCTCCCTAATTTATTTCTTATAACTAACTATTAAATTATATATTATTAATTTTACATATTTGATACTCACATATAACACATGTGAATGTGTAAACGATGAATTGAAATGACGTAACATTTACATTATTATTTTTTATAACAGCTAAGTAATTATTAATAATACTACTAAGTAATTATTAATAATACTACTAAGTAATAATTAATAATACTACTAAGTAATTATTAATAATACAACTAAGGAATTATTAATAATACTACTAAGTAATTATTAATAATACTACTAAGTAATTATTAATAATACAACTAAGGAATTATTAATAATACTACTAAGTAATTATTAATAATACTACTAAGTAATTATTAATAATACTACTAAGTAATAATTAATAATACTACTAAGTAATTATTAATAATACAACTAAGGAATTATTAATAATACTACTAAGTAATTATTAATAATACTACTAAGTAATTATTAATAATACTACTAAGTTATTATTAATAATACTACTAAGTAATTATTAATAATACAACTAAGGAATTATTAATAATACTACTAAGTAATTATTAATAATACTACTAAGTTATTATTAATAATACTACTAAGTAATTATTAATAATACTACTAAGTAATTATTAATTATACTACTAAGTTATTATTAATAATACTACTAAGTAATTATTAATAATACTACTAAGTAATTATTAATAATACTACTAAGTAATTATTAATAATACTACTAAGTAATTATTAATAATACTGCATATCTACAATCTTCGTCTATTTGCATGTCATTTCATTGTTTTAATCTTATTTCAGTTTGGCGAGAAGCAAAAGATTTGCTTAGTTCGTTTCCTTAACTCTACTGTGATGGTACGAGTCGGAGGTGGTTGGCAGACGCTGAAAGAATTCCTGAATACCAACGATCCTTGCAAAGGTTTGTGAACGTAACTTTAGTTATTTATAAATTCGCGTGTAGTAAAAACGTAGTAAAGAATAATTAATTTCGTATAATTTATTACATTTAACTTCCATTCAAAGGACTTCTGGTGTGAATAAAATAATCATCAAATAATTGAATATAAAGTGGAAATATGTTTTTCTATTATTACATGTTTTATTTTAAACTCCCAAATATTTAATGTATGAGGTAAATTTATAGAAACAAACTTTGTATCGGTTATTTTGAACATTGTAATATTCTGTAATCTACTAAATTCAATTTATCATTTTCATACATTCATTTAATATTAATATTTAATGGAAAGAATAATAAATATCGTTATTATTACGAGATTAATTCATAAAATAATACTATATTATTTTATATATTATAGGAAATATTTATTTAAATAATATAATAATAAATTAATCATCAACCACTATTTATACTAAATATCACTTACAGTAACAATTTTCTATTACAAATATTTTAGTTTTGAATTTTATAACTAATAATTTATATAATTTCTACACATGGTGATCCTTATAGCAAAAGGTCGCACAAATACCGAACTGAGAGAACAGTTTATATTGCCGGATGGATCTAGTCAAGTACGTGCCTCGTTCACTGGAGCTCGTCGGAGCCTGAATCACTCTTCGGCAAGCAACGCTTCAAGATCAACATCTGCGAAATCCTCAACATCTGCAACTAATGGTTTATTAGCAATTCACTTCCTTTTTTAATAATTGACTTAGTACTCTACATCTTTACAGTTCTTATTTCATAAGTATAATTTATTTTGTTCTAATACTACTTAATTGTTAAACTACTATTTACTTCATGGATACTAATATTTACTTCATAGTAGGATTGGATTGTAAATAACCAAAGTATTACTTTATATTCGAATTGCATTTCTATTATATTTCTTTAGATATCTTTAGTATTGTAAATTATTTGTTTTGGATTTCTCATGTATTCATTGATTTACTTTACAGTGATGTAAAAAGGGTTAATAGTTTGGGAGTCATAAGTCCATTCGTGCTTTCTAAGATAAATTTTGGTAATTTAAAATAATGTAATCAAATAATACAAGTAATTGAATATATAAAAGTATTTCAAAAGATTAAAGTGAAAGATTCCAAAAGTAATTAATAATAAAAATTAAATGAAAAATGTTATATTTTTAAAAATAGATTAAATTAATTTATGTCATTATTTATATACTAAATAGTTTTTAAAAAATGTATCGATTTATTAAAAACAATTCCCAACTTCATTAAAATTATATTTACATACATCTAATTTTTCTATTTTAATATTTTCATTTAACAATCTGTCATTTATTTTGAATAATTAGTTTTCATTTTTATATTTTCTGGATATATGAAATTTACAAATGAATTCTTTTTTTTAGAAATTTACAATAATTATAAAATTTATGAAATTTTAATTTTATTTGAATTATTTGATGATTTATGTTTGCAAAATATTGATGTACCTAGAATAATTGTTTACAGACAATCTTAAAAACATTCTAAAATGAGATAATCATATGAATTTAGTAGTAAACATGTTTATAGTAATCATGAATTTCCCAATCGTTTCACATTGATTATTTCGTGGATTATAGGTAGTTCTAGGGTGTCATCTGCTCGCAGCCGTCATTTGGAAACTGTTGACCAACCAAAAGCAAGCACTCCACGAGCCTCGCACCGTGATCCTTCAAACAACACGCGTGCTAAGGTCTATTGATATTGTTTTAAACAACAATTCCTGGTGATGCCTTACTTTCATATTGTTATTGTTCGTTACTAAATTCACCCGTACAATTTTAATATATCACACATTTCTATAAATCCCACTCCGTGTACCATCCGATGTCCTGCGCTTTTTATGGCACTAATCATCAGCATTAAATAACAATAACATCGCCTGCAGGTGAATAACAATGGTCATGCTATGAGAACAAGCACTCCAAACACCACACCACGGGCCACTACACACTCGCTTGCTACGTCTTCTTCTACCAATGGCAGGACTACACCCGGTAGTACTAATCGCAGGGCCCCGGGAACCCGACTAAACACAGCCAAGACTGCTGCCGCTGCAAAGAGGAATGTAGATTTCTAACTCGCATTTTATTATTTCTTTTTCATTTAAATTCATAAAGTTCTAAATTTGTTACAAAACCAAATAAATGTTGAAATATTTTTTTATATTACGAATATGCTTTAAAATATGCTTTAATTATAAATGGAACATTTATTAGATCAAATCAATTAAATTCAAATAAATAACAAACTTGTAATGCATAACATGATCAATAGGTATGCTTGTATATTAATAAATTTGTATTAATAAATTTAAAATAATTTCATGTTTACTATTTCCATTTCCTACTGAGTGCATCTGAGTTAAGGTAAGTCTGCTTGCACAATCCGCCTCATTTCAAATCCCCTATTCTTCTCTACTTGATGTTACTACCAGATAATAATAATGATAACTTTACGACATTTAATAATATTTATTATTAACTTTTAATGTGTATATTATTATTTTTGATTTTTAAATGAAGATTATTTTTATTACAATGTTATTTTTTTTATTTGAATTTATTTCTTTTAATATTTGTTTAAAAATAGTGATAACAATAAGTATTGCATCCAAATTATTTATATTTTATTATTGTGTATATATTAAATTCATGGTCGATGTCTTGATAAGTTTTTTAGGTTCTCCATCTTCCCCGGGGATTTATAAATACAATAGTGTAAACAGAAAGTTGAACATACTTGAAATTGGAAATTATTTTATTGAGTATTAATGAAAATATTTTAAGTACCACTATCTTATTTTAACCTTTAAAAATTACAAAATTAATTATACGTATATTATTACATTGTCATAAAGCAATTTCATTAACTTTCAAGATTATTTATAATTTATATTGTAGTTTTTGAAAGTTGAAATAACCTCGCAGTCAATGGTATTTGCCAAATTGCATAGCTTGCCAAATTGCACATGACAGTAACAATAAATATATTTTCCAAATATAATAAATTGATTTTATTATATAATAGTAAAATAAATTAAATAGGCATAGAGGAAGAATTGAGTAATGAAGAATTGGTTACTTTCGAAGATGAAGAAGGTATAATATAAAAATATATATTGTTTTAATGCATGTAAAAATATGTATTAATCAATTATAGATATACAAGACATTTCGGTAGAAATTAATAATAATTCAGAAGCTATCAATGGTGAGAGTTCTAAAAATGGTTATGGTATAAATATATATATTGTTTTAATTCATTTAAACAAATTTGTAATATATATATCAATAATTTCATTAATACATTTGACTAACAATTATAGATATACAAGACATCTCAGTAGGAATTTGGGATGATAATCATTTAGAAGCTGTCGATGATGAAAGTTTATAATACATGTATTTATAAATTTATATATAAAAATTAATTAATAATAGTAAATTGTAAAATTGTAATAAATGTAAATTGTTATATGTATATTATACATATATATATATTCTATAGTCTATAGAATATATATATACAGCATGATATGTCTGTCATAAAAACAATGAAATATTAATTACTATTTACTAAATAGTGAGTATAAAAAAATTTACCACGAAAAAAATATTTTGAAAAATCAATAAATAATATGGTATCCATAGATATGTATTTATACATATTAATATGTATTTTAGATTTATTAATGAGTAAACTGATAAAATGAAAATTGCTTTAATATATTAAAAAATTAATTAAAAAATGTTATTATAAAGTAAAAGTGAATTGGAAGTCTCATATTGACTATTCATTATGCGTGATAACATTAATGGATTTACTAGCCATATCAATATACCACTGTACTGCATAAAGTGTATGTAATAAAATATATAATTATATAACAAATGAAAACTTATATAATATGTAATATCAATGTTTACAGTCATTATTAAATAGTTCATAATAGGTCATGTATTATACATGTATTATCACTACATGTATTAAGATTTATTATTCGATATCTCAATTACATAGGTGGCTAAATATCAAAAATCATACAAAACTATAAATAAATATACCATTTTTAAAATTGATATGATGTTCTCTTGGTTTTGTTATTATTTATTAAAATTAAGTATTAATATTCACTATCGTCTGAATTTAATATTAAGACAAATTTCATTAATAATAAAACTAATGAATATTAAAATAACTAATTATATAAAGTCTATTATCTAATTAATAAAGTTTGAAGTATATAAATGTTGATTAGAATATAATATTTACATCGAAAAGACTAAGTTCATCTTTTGAGTTAATACGGACATAATTAAACATTATTAATAATTTACACAAATAAGAGTACAATTAATTCGTTATTCTAAACCAATGAATAATTAATTTTTTAAAATCAAGCAACTAAATCTTACTTCCATGGTTAGAATATTAATTAGAATATTAATTAAGATGCATTAATTACTATCTTATTAAGTAGAGTTATCGCAAGTAAATTTTTGTATACATTGAAGGCGTATTTTGATAATAATCAAATATATAAACATCTTCAGGCTAAATTATTTTTTTAAGTTTTTTTGAACCCTAAAGTTACAATATCAATAATGTCCCTCGATATATTTTTCTTCGGACCCAATTTGATAGCGCTCAGGTAGTAAAATTCTCCAAATGCGGAGGGGTTGGACATATATCCAATAATTGTATAACGGGCTGGACAATAAAGGTAATGGCGTGAAAAGCTTGACGTGTTATACCTACGGGCATTTTGCACGTAAATACGTAGTGTTCGGTACACTGTGGAGTAATAGTAGATACCTCTTGTAGAATCGGCCAACCATTTTAAAAGTATTCGATAGTAGGGTAGATCAGGTTTTAATAGACAGTGGGTAGATTTATCGCGTATCGTAGTGCGATGTTAGATCGTATGGGAATTCAATATTGAAATTGTAAACGGTAGATTGGAGAAATATTGGGGCTAGTGAAGATTTGTAATCACAGTTTAGATAGCAGGGCAAATAATCAAATAACAACAATTGATGGGTGAGTTACATAGTTTAGGTAAATGAAATAAGTAGATTTAAAGGATAATGTATATAGGAAAACAAAAAATTATTATTAAAGTAATATATGCTAGCTAGATGTTTTTATAGTGATGGGGTTTTTGGACTAATTACAAATATTTTATTTATGTATGATATATCATTTTACTTATGTATATATTTTATTATGTATATTTTACTTATATATTACTTATATATTATACGTATAAACAATATTATATAATTATATTCTCGAAATAACCCGAAGCTTACTAGAATTACATATCTAATGTATAATATACGATGTATTCATTAACATCTTGTATTAAACAGCGTATGATATATCCAGAAAGTGTGTTGTAATAGTAAGATTTACAGAAAATTGGATACATCCTATAAATATATTATAATAAAATTATATTTTATTTTAGTAATTGTATCTGCGTATAAATAGGTATAATATAAAAATGATTTACCTTTTAAATACAGCAACAACCCGTACAAATAAATTAAATAATTAATGATCTAATTATAAATTTATTAATTAAGTTCAAACATTATCTCTTTAAACGTTGTAGTCGATGTAAAAACAGATCTGAAAGTAGAATTAAGATATAATAATATATCGATATTAATATTTATTAATATTAATAATTAATATTTAAATATAGCATCCGATTTTAAATAATGATTCTCAATATATAATTTAATAATAAAATGATATTAATTACATGACATTTTTGTATCCGAATAGATATTTTTTATTAAATAATAAATTAGGATAACTAATCATACTAACGTTGTCCAAGTATCCCTGGAAGTAGGTGGCAGTCGCATCGTTGATGAGGGATCCAATCACTAGTGGGCAATGACTTTGACGGATTCCAGAGAATGGAACTGTGATAATTGAAAATAAATAATCAATATACTTTATTAAATTGCGAATATGTAATAATGATTTGAAATTGCCATTTTCCGATAAAATAGTAAATCAATAAAATATATATGGCATATTTAAATAAAGTTATATTTTGTATATATAATAACGGAATACAATAACGCACACCGATGATAATTAGTAATTATTAATACAAACCAGCCAATTTAACGGAAGAAGTGCCCTTTGAGATTGTCAATTCCAGCTCACTTCCGGTGAACTCTATAACTACGTGTTGCCATTTAGCTACAGTGTACTGTTTGTATGAAATGTATTCAATTTTAGTCTTTACTATACGAACAGTAATTATATTTATAACGAGTTGTGTTTAATGATAATAAAAACTTTAAAGATCTCGATTAGATTATACAATTATATGATTGATTATACTAACAGCAGATTTGACATCGTAAACAGATCCACCTTCATCGGTGAGACTGGCAGCCGAGTTGCCACCTTTGACAACGAAGGAGAAAGAGTTTCCACTCACTCCTGCAACGTTGTTCAAACAATCGTTGCTGATAACTCCCTAAAGAGTGAGAACCGTTGACTTATTTATATACATATTTTTATGAAAAAGTTTAAATTAAATATAAAATTTGTATAAATAAATATTGCTTAAAATTTAATATTTATATTGTATTTTATACCTAAAGATCAAACCTCTAAAGCGGCAGCTACTCCCCTAGTAGTTCCGAACATCTCAAATGTGATTTTAAGGTTGGGGAGACTGTTATAGTTGTTAGAGAAGAAAGGAATCTCGAGTTGACTGCCATTGAAAAAGCCACATCTGTTACCTTCGGGGCACATGCTATCGGTAACAACAGTAACTCCATTGTTCAAAACGTACATTCCATCGGTAGAAAGAGTGTTTACGTTCTCGAAATTGATACAGGTCACGCGTGGTACGTGAGTGACTGAGGATAATATTGTATGTATTATTAATACCGTATTATTAAAGTCGATCATATAAACTTTAATGTTTTCCTGCATTACTTACACGTTGGGTTAGGTGTTCCGGTAGGTATAGGGACAGATACGCGACAGCTAGGATCAACTTCTACGCAAGATAATTTTTCGTCGTCCCAGAACGTACAGTTGGGGCAGGTCATTTGATAATGTCTGAAAGTGCCATTACCGTTAGGTACGCACATGTAGAACTTTTGGCAATGGTTTGGGTCCAGCATATATCCGGGAGTAGATTTGGTACGTCCGTAGCACAAATGGCATTCGACTAGACGGTATCGCATGGAGGTTAGACAATAGTGTTCAAGAATTCGTAGATATGTAGTATAACGTAAATATAATGCAAAGTTAATAAAGTAAACAATTTTATTTATATTTATTTATATATAACGATTATTATAATTTAATTAATACAATATAAATATGTTAGATTTGCAATTATAATATATAAATAACTCTAAATAATGACTTGTGATAAATCAGTAATTTTAAACTTACCATCAAAATCAATTGGAGTTCCGGGGTTTGTAGCGTCGCAACACTTTTTATTAGGAGAAGTATAAGCGGAGAAGGGCAATAATCCTATAGTCAATTGAGATTTGATCCATGGGAAACGGACAGATGGGTCGCATACCAGACTTGCTGTAGAGATAAATTTTGATATTGGCCATTATTTAATATAGAAATAATAGATAATATATAACTGCATTAAATATTGAATAAAAATACATAAATATAAAAAACAAACCGCTGGCAGCAGAAGCTAAAACCAATAGAGCAACGAATACCTTCATTATCTGTAATTAATATGTAGGTTATTATATGAATATATATTGATCGATGATTTTTAATATAATGGAGTTGTTTCTGTTATATCCATTTATTATGTATAATATAAATTAAATAATATAATTATATCTGAAATATTGTTATTTAAACTAGGTTTCAAATATTTATATTAAAACAACTTATACAGAGATATTTGTGCGAACACTAACTTCGATATAAAAAGAATGATGATTTGATATCATTTTAGTTATTTTATACTTTCAAGTTTGTATCATGTGATTTTGAAATCAACAGACCATATAATTTATTGGGTATCATATTTCAACTACTAGATAAAAATATCCATCTGAGAAAATATTAGAATATTCGAAAAAAAATGAATTTGTAATTATAGATTTATTATCATTTGAGATTTATTTCAATAAGTATTAAAAACTAATTCATATTTTGTATATGAATACTGTAACATTACTGTATATTAGAATACGAGATATGAGAGAAAATTGACTTTATCAGTTGGTCATTATTATTTAGTTTAGAAAATTATTATAATTATAATAATAATGATTTAACTGATCGTTCAGTAGTACATTTTCTAATACGAGTAACACATATAATCTATCTACATTTACTTTGATATTCGTAATTGATCATTTTCCTTATTATATGTTCCATATATAACTGGGATAAAAGGGGGGATAGAGAAAAGTTAAGAATACTTTATTTAAGTGTTCGAATAATGCAAACATATTTCTCATTTTAAACACTTTTTCTAACTAATATATTAAATATTAGTTTCCAAATAATGTCATCAAATTTAGTATTAGTATTATACATTAGTTACGTAATATTTTCTCTTTTCTCGATTTAATTAGAAAAGTTATATTCGTAAAAATATATTATGTTTAAAAATTTTGTATTTAAAATAATTATATAATTTTTATAATAGATACTTGATATGGTTTCATGGTGGTTTTTTATTTGTATAAAGGCGAGTATAAATTATGAGTTCATTTATTTGCGATTACAGATGACTCGATTCAGAGTAATAAAATCAAATTAATGCGGATTCTAGATACACGAGCACAGCATATCATTATATAATAAATTATATTTATATTATAAATATAATATATTATATTGGTCTCTGCTTGGTTTAGTGTTTTCATTTTAGAATTTTAATAAATTATATATACATCTAAGGATTCATAATTTATAAGATTATAAATGTATATATATATTATATATATTATCAAAATATACATCAGATATAAATATTTTTCTATTTTTTAGAAAATTGTAAATCTGTGCAGATATCCTATATCTATGATCTATCGATAACAAAAGGCGTGTCTTAATTTAAATCAACGCATCAACCAATCAAAGCGTAGACCAATCAACGCACTCAATAGATGAGGGCATTATCTATAAAGAATCGTAAAACTAATTTGAGCTCACATTGAAATTTAATTTTAATAATATATTCACTTATAATCATATATATATATATATATATATATCGGTATTCTCGACTAACCTGTATATAGATTACCGTTGACAATTTCTTGTTCTATCGATATAATACAAGGAAAATGTCAATTATATATATATATATATATATATATATATATATATAAATAATCTATAAACCCACTGCTAAATGTCGTGTATAATAATGTCGCTGTACAAATATAAATATCTTCACGTCACTATAAATGTGATATATAAGTGAGATTTTTGTAATATTAATATAGCAATTAATATTAACAAACGGAACATATATAACCAGTAATATTTCTTCATTGATAGAATATATATATATATATATATATATATATATATATATATATATCATATTCTAGCATTATAAATAATTAAAAAACATATAAATTAATTTTTCAGATAACATAATAATAATAAACTGAAATGACCTTGACAATAATATATAACATTTATATATAGAAATAATTATGTTATCTGAATGACATATATATAAATAATATATTACTGAAAAAAGTAAAATATATATCCAATATAATAACATAATTAAATACTGACAGTGTAAAGAGGCATGTTTTGAATGTTGAATTGAATAGGTCTCTACTATCGGTTAATATAGGAATATTAATTGATTATATAAATGAATATATGTATATATATATATATATATATATATATATATATATTAGATATATATATATATATATATATATATATATATATATATTTCTCATAGTTCTTAGATAATATTTTGCTAAAGAGTGACTTTAATTTACAATTTAAGATGAAAGTACCAGCTGTAAATGAATTCAAAGTATACTTTCATGTTTAAATCTAATACAATAATTTAATAATCCAACGAATATATCAGGTAATATTTAGATACGAGAATATCGTAAAGTGTATTAAATCTTATTGTAGAAATACGCCCAATATATTTCTATACCTTAAATATTAATATTACATATTATTATTAATATTAATATGACAGTTCAAATAATATCAAAAAAGTATTTAACTAAAGAAATTATTATTTTAATAAAGAACTTAAATTTGCAATTTGTGATAGAAATGTATTCACTGTGTATCTTTGTTATGCATATTAAATAAATAATATCATTTAAAAAAGAATCTAGTTCAATTTATAATGCATGGATTTAAATTGCAATAATATTAGAAATAAGAATTAATTTAGATTAATTAATTTAGAAAAAAAGAGCTTATTAAAGAAATATAGGAATATCAGGCGATGTGATTTAATTATGCTAAACGTAATTTAAAAAGTCAATGATGAAAGCTAGATGGGATTACTATCGTATTAACATTAATGAATATAAAGGTATTATGGTTAAACTATATTTATTAACTTATATGTTTCTAGGTAAACAATAACATTAATAATATATAAGTATTATGGGTAAACTATATCTATTAAATAATAGATTGATAGGTAAACAATAATATTATTTAATATAAAGGTAACATGGGTAAACTATATTCATTAACTAATAGGTTACTATCAGAAATTTTGTATTTAAAAATTAAAAATTATTATTGTACCGATGTTATTAATAATAATGCTATAATAATATTACTAAATCTTATATGAATAATGATAATTTATCTTGTTCTAAACCACCTATTGTGGTTAATTTGTTAAATTCTATACATGTGAGTAAGCGTATCTCGCATGATCCATTGCCTTTAAATCTATCTAAATCATTATCTCATACGCTGTCTAGTTATTTTGACAGTAGAATGTTTCATTTCGTTAATAGTGTAAATATAGACCACGATATGAAATATGCAAGAATTTTACCTATTATTAAAAAAAACACGACGAGATAGTTATGATAATATAGAAGGCGATTGAGAAAAGTATTCTCTCAATTAATTAGATCAATCTATAGTGGCAATTCGATGAACGGTCGGCTAAGTTCTTATACAGATTTACATAGGACAGAAACAGTAATGAGTAATGTACTCGATGATATTTATGTTATAAAATACTTTACTCTGTCAATTCAAATGATCCTATTCGACTTATTTGCTGACATCGATACGCTAGATCAAGATATATTGAAAATACGATAAATGAAATTGGTATATGTGATTTCTTAAGTGGTCAATGGCATACATAACAGATTATATAACGGGACAGTCTCGGTTTAGATTTAAAATTTTATGTCTAAGTCTAAATATTTTAAATCTGACATTCCACAAGTATCGGTATTAGGATCGCTAATATTTTAATCTTTATAAAAATATTATTAAATATTACAAGTTACAATCATATTTATACTGGTGCCATCGTACTATATACTCCTCTCTCTGTAAATATTACTAATGAATGTAACAATGCATTGTCTCGCGAAAACATTATTCAACACTAGCTCATCACCGAGACATCATTGCTCAATAAATCAAAGACAAGCTTTTGAATTTTCCGAGTATTTTTGGCAAATTTCCTCAAGTGAAAATTTACAACACGATAATAAAGTCTAGCAATAACGTAACGTCTATTGGCATCATTATTGATAGCGATATCACTATTAAAAAAACAGAGAACATCCGGATGTCGTAATGATTTCACACTTCGAATACTAATTTTCGTTATACTTTAAACTACGAACAAATGTATACGCAATATTTCAAGACCGATAAGGATTAGTGTGAATACGTTGTGTTCCGTATTGTTTCCCGGTATGTCTAATAAGAAGGTGATAGAGAAATAACACTGTATTTGCATTCGATGCTATGAGATTGCATAAATATAAATGTATGCTAAGGGTATAAGTTAATGCACGTGAAAACTTTTTTCGGTTACTGAAATGTTGTTTGAGTAATTACTAATAGTAATTTAAAGAACTAGATCGTATATTTGGATTATATTTATAGATAGCTTCAACTAAGGAAGAGATGAGAGACAAAGTCTAGGGTGTAATAAGGACGATCGGATGTTTGAGATGAAATTTAAACTATAATTTTTTAAATTTTTTTAAAGATTAGTTACGTATTCAGGCGATATTATTCCAGAATATGGAAGACGGATCCTAGTAAAATAGAAATACTAATTAAATGAGAAATATCGAATAATATTAAACAATTACATTTATACCTTGGTTTGGCATCATCTTACAGTGAACATTTTTGCAGAAATAGCTGTTACAATGTACATATTGTCAAATGGTGCATTACAGTTCTAATAGAGAGAGTACCAACTACTCATATCACATTAGTATTTCACATTTATAGGAACGAATGTATATATAAATATATATATATATATATATATATATATATATATATATATATTTATATATATATATTTACATTATTAACTAAGATTAACGATCCTTAGGTTTATAGATTATTTATATATATTCTATAATTGTTATTTTCCCTATAAGATAACCATACAATAAAAGTCAATAGTTTATAGGGTGTTAATAATGTTTGAATTCTTCGATTTTTATCAATTTATCAATTTTCAATTAGTGCTGCGAACAGAATTTCATTCTTAACTAAATTTTGATTTCCAGAGAATGAGAAAAACAATAAATTAAAGTACAATGTCGAATAACGAAAATAATAAGAAAGATGTGGACATAGAAATATGGAACAGGAAGAGCACCATCACATCGAGACAAAGAATTAAAAAAAAGATAAGCGGAAATTAAGTTAAAACGAGAACAAGTGAACAAAGAAATAATTTAGTGATAATTCCTAAGATTAAATTTATGGAGTTATAGTTAATGGGATTAATTAATTAATATAAAAGCTAATGTATATAGGAAAACGACAAATTATTATTAAACTAATATATGCTAGCTAGATGTTATTATATTGATATATTTATACCATGTGTATTTGAGGTTTAGACTAATTACAAATATTTTACTTAACAGTGAGATAGTTTAGTTGCAAATAAAATAGACATGATTAAATATAGATCGAAGAAAATTATTTCTAATTTTTCATACTCGATAAAATTTGAATAAAGAAATATATATTATACGTATAAACAATATTATATAATTATATTCTCGAAATAACCCGAAGCTTACTAGAATTACATATATAATGTATAATATGCGATGTATTCATTAAAATCTTGTATTAAACAGCGTATGATATATCCAGAAAATGTGTTGTAAGATTTACAGAAACTTGGATACATCCTATAAATATATTATAATAAAATTATATTATATTTTAGTAATTGTATCTGCGTATAACTAGGTATAATATACAAATTATTTACCTCTTAAATACAGCAAAAACCCGTACAAATAAATTAAATAATTAATGATCTAATTATAAATTTATTAATTAAATTCAAACATTATCTCTTTAAACGTTGTAGTCGATGTGAAAACAGATCTGAAATTAGAATTAAGATATAATAATATATCGATACAATAAGTAATATTTAAATATAGCATCCGATTTTAATTAATAATTCTCAATATATAATTTAATAATAGAATGATATTAATTACATGACAATTATATATCCAAATAAATATTTTTTATTAAATAATAAATTAGGATTATTAATAATACAAACGTTGTCCAAGTAACCATGGAGGTAAGATTTAGTGGCATCATTGATGATAGATCCGATCATTAGTGGACAATGACTTTGACAGATTCCATAGAATGGAACTGTGGTAATTTAATATGTCAGGAGATTTGTGAAAATTATATATTTTTTTCAGCTTTGCGGTATGATTTTTTGATCGATGACAGGTTAGAATTAAACCATGGGGAATTTGGACGGTAAACAATTTCAATGATATAACTAGGTGCATGGAGGTTGAGTAGATTAGTTAGTAATTTATTTAAATAATCAAGTGTAATAGTCTCTAAGTCGGAAGATGCAAGAAATTAATTCTGAAATAAGTCGTGATCGATATTAGACAGTTTCCTATATAATATCGTTACTCGTTGGGGAATATATTTAGCAGTATTTAGTTCAAAATGAATTAAGTAAAGATCAGTGATTAGAGTAGGGATAATAAGGTTAGTAATAGAGAATGTATTGGTTTTTGGAATAATTACTAGATCAAGGATATTATTTTTAATATGGGTATGTGTAACTAGCTGAGAGAGATAATGAGTTAATAAGATCTGTAAATGTAGCAAAGTAGCCAACAGGAGAGCCATAGTGATAATTAAAGTCACCCAGGATTATAAATCCATCTATGGTCAGAAAGTGGATAATATCCGTGAACTCATTAGCAAATGTTTTTCATGAAGGTATTGGAGGACTGTATATGAAAATGAACTGCAAATGAACTTCAAAGAAGAAGAAAATGTGAGAGCTAAGTTTAAAATGGTTTACTTTTATATGAGTATTTAACTAAATCTGAGTTTGATTTAGTTAATGAGATTGGCGATTTATAATTAAGATTATTACAATCTGCAAAATTAGATTTAATCTGGTCAGAAATATATTTTGCCTTGGATAATATACTGAGAATTTCTGCAGACGGTGTAATTATAGCGTGTAATGGGGATGCGATGAAATACATTTATATATATATATATCAGATACATTCTTCGAGATGTGAGATGGTGTTGAATCCTACGGTGCATCTTTAGAGGATAGTCCAGGCGTATACGCTATATCATCTATAGATGATAGTCCAGGTGTTGAGGATTGTCCATCGGCTGGATATACAGATGACGGGGTTATACCAAATGGAACAGGATCAAGTGAGACGGGAACAGACGAATGCGGAGCAGTCAATAGAATTTTAGATGAAGTCGACTTACATAATGCACAGTAATAACTAACAGATAAACCATTAATTAAATAAATAAATTATTGTTATTATTGCGAGGTTTACATATTGAAGGCATAGGAAATAATAATAATAATAATAATAATAATAATAATAATAATAATAATAATAATAATAATAATAATAATAATAATAATAATAATAATAATAATAATAATAATAATAATAATAATAATAATAATAATAATAATAATAATAATAATAATAATAATAATAATAATAATAATAATAATAATAATAATAATAATAATAATAATAATAATAATAATAATAATAATAATAATAATAATAATAATAATAATAATAATAATAATAATAATAATAATAATAATAATAATAATAATAATAATAATAATAATAATAATAATAATAATAATAATAATAATAATAATAATAATAATAACAATAATAATAATGATAATAATAATAATAATAATAATAATAATAATAATGATGATGATGATGATGATGATGATGATGATGATGATGATGATGATGATGATGATGATGATGATGATGATGATGATGATGATGATGATGATGATGATGATGATGATGATGATGATGATGATGATGATGATGATGATGATGATGATGATGATGATGATGATGATGATGATGATGATGATGATGATGATGATGATGATGATGATGATGATGATGATGATGATGATGATGATAATAATAATAATAATAATAATAATAATAATAATAATAATAATAATAATAATAATAATAATAATAATAATAATAATAATAATAATTATAATAATAATAATAATAATAATAATTATAATAATAATTATAATAATAATAATAATAATAATAGTTAATATAACATAATATATATATATATATAAATATATATATAATTAAATTATGAAAATAATTTATAAATATTGAATTATTAATAACACTATGGAAAGATAGTGTCTAATTTATAGTCCAACTTTCTTAGATATAATTTGAGTAATAAAATACGAGCGAGCGTAAATCTCGAGCAAATCGCTATAGCTTCTTTAATATTAAATAATTCGCAGTTAACATTGACAAACCTTTTACGATTTGAATATAAAATATATTATGTTTATTTTGTATTTAAAATAATAATATAATAATTTATAATAGTTACATACTCTGGTTTCATAGTGGTTTCCTATTTGTATAAAGGCGGTATATTATGAGTGCATTTATCTGCGATTACAGATGACCTGACTGAGATTATTAAATTCAAATTAATACGGATTCGTAATCATCGCACCTAAATCTATAAGATAGAAATTTAACATTATTAAATTTTATGATTTTATGAAAAAAAATATAATAAATACGTAACGATTATATTAAAATTTTAATTATTTGAAAATTTCGAATTTTCTATAAATCGCTCATAATTAATTTGCATTCTCTATCCAGGTCACTAATTATTCCGATGACTCATTCGATGACTCACGTTTATATTATATATATAAATGTCGTAGGGTATATTATATATGCATATATTGTAGGCTCTTCATATGCTATTCATTCTAACTACAACATTTAGGATAGCGAACTGCACTAAGCTGTAATACTATGATACTAATGAGAGAAACGTGTCTAAAATCAACTTGAAGGATGTTTAAACTTGAGGTTGCTATATAGTATGACTAACTAGAGAAGCGTGCCCACCCTATATATACTTGTTAATGTGGTATATATATACTATACATTGTATGATCATATAATATAGTATGCCTTGAGAAATGGGTTTTGGTTTTTTTTTTGAATAATTTAAAATATATATAATATCAAACTATGTTCATATACTATAATTATAATTTCGATTTATGAGCATAACGTATAATTAAATAATACATTATATGTTATATCATGTGGGTCTCGGATTTGGGTTTGTGTGGATTTTGGTATATTTTTAGATAGTATTTTAATAG
Source organism: Osedax frankpressi (assembly GCA_964035775.1). Classification (NCBI taxonomy): domain Eukaryota; kingdom Metazoa; phylum Annelida; class Polychaeta; order Sabellida; family Siboglinidae; genus Osedax; species Osedax frankpressi. The sequence continues at coordinate 42,659,756 of OZ038312.1, forward strand.
ATTAAATATAAATCTAAGTATGCATAATTTATAATTTATGAAATTATTAATCTATATATACTATATATATTATATAAATATACATCGGATATCCGATATCTGCATATATTTTTTATTATAGTAAATAGCGTTTCGAGTACATCTTTGTTAATAACCGGATATATTACGTCCGCCATCTCAAGATGACCAACTTTTAATAACAAATAATTTTGTGTTAATTAGTAATATTTAAATAAAATACAACTATGCCTGCTATAAATTGTCCATTAAAAGATCATAATAGTCCGATTACATTACACGGGTCATTATATATTTGTTTAATATATTTAATAAGAAAATTTAATCAAATTCTGAATTATTTTTTTCAATAATTAAAACATAAAATACTTTTATAATGTTAAATATCTTATAAATACTATTATTGCAATATTGACTTTAGATAATAACAATTACACGTTAGGCACTACATAACATAACAAAGTAATTTTATTAATACTCGAAAATTAATACGAATATTAACAGCTATTCACTATAATATATTTATATATTGAATATAATAACCCGTCATCACGTGTTTAATAATTAAACACTAACAACATTATTGGTTTCCAAGCAATCCCGAAATATAAAAATTATGGGTCACTTCTATTAAAAGGATAAATCTAAATGGAAACCCAGAAAGAATTCAAAAATATCTACTCTCCATTTTGAAAAATATGTATCGACAAATACGGGCCAACTATTAAAGACTAGTAATGAAATTTTCAAATGTACTCATACTTTTATTATGATTAGATTAAATAATCTAATTTAATAACAGCATATGTGATCACCTAGATTCGAGGGAATTTACCTAGTTGTCAATATTTTTATGTTATATTAACATTATAGTAGTACTAGTATATTATAATTCATGCATACATTTCTATATTTGAAAGCTTAGAAGGTATTGTAATAATTATGTTGTTTTGTATTAATATTATAGCAGCAGTGATATTTTAAAATGCCCGTATACATTTATGTATTAGATAACTTAGTTAATATTATACAAATTGTACTTTCCTATTGTACTAATTATTGGATAGATAACAATATTTAATATAATGATTTACTTTATAATATTTTTCTGATAAAATGTTTGAATGGTAACTGCATGCAGGATTCTATTTCAATTTTGATAGTATATATAGTTTTGATATATATATATATATATATATATATATATATATAAATATCTCACTATATAAATATGTGTACACATATAAATATCCTCTCTTTACTATAAATATGATATATAAATGTATTTTAGTAATTAATATAGCAACAAATATTAACAAACGGAACATACATAACATATAATATTACTTCATTGATAGTAGATTTATATATATCATATTCTAGAATCATAAATTATATAAAAATCAATTCATCAGAAAACATCAATAATAAACTGAAATGACCTTGACAATAATATATAAAATTGATATATGGAAATAACTATGTGATCAAAATATTATATGTACAAATAATATATTACTGATAAAAGTAAAAAATATATCGAATATAATAAACATAAATAAATAATGATTTAACATGCATTATTTAACATGCATCTTAACTCTGACATTAAGAATACTGAATTGGGGATGTGAGAATATATTATTTATCATATTGTTGTCTAGGTTAACAATGTTGTTATTATAATTTAATACACTTGTTTCAGAAAATAAAAATTAACTTAATCCATGTGAGTTATATGGGGAAGTATTGCAAAGTGGATATGAAAATGTGGGTGTAAAATAAATGTAAAATGTGTTATTCAAATTCTCGCAGGTAAATATTAGATAAATATCCTTATTAGAGATGCAAAAGTATGATCCAATATATGCAATCGTACCAGTACCCTCTGCATTCTTATTATATGTTATTGAAATTGGTATGTGTTTATATCGTTCGTGTATGTATTCCGTATGTATTCCGTACTTATACCGAAGTGGTTTTTCCGTTCGTAGAAATGTGTTATATATTAATAAATTTATTACTATTATTATTTAAGTATCACTAGTATAAAGTTAAATAACATTACTAGACCTAGGTAAATAAATTTATGAATATATAAATAAAAAAATGTATTAAAAAAAAGCTTTCAATTAGTAGGTACAATCTTTTAATTTAGAGTTTGTACTTAGTAAAGTACATTCTTTTAATTTAGAGTTTGCATCTTTATAAGATACACTATCATGAACAAGCTGTATACCTTGCACACGAGTAGTTTCATACTTAATAATATTGGACAAGGTTTGTATCTTGATTAATCGCAAACATAGATATTTTATAAATATTGTATTCGGTTTAATGAACCTATTTGTTATTATTCATTAATTTATTAGGTCATTTAGTTAGGTTTGGTAAATTTCAGTAAATTCCAGGAACTAAAATAAATGTTCTGAATAACTTAACGAATATAATCACTTACGAAATGGAGTACTTCGGCTACGGAGCTCATAAAGCATTGGAATCCACTCGTGGAGAATAAATTAGAAACCATTTAGTTCATAAATTACATTGATTAGTTTTTATCTATCGTAAAAATAAACGTTTTACCTACGATTGAGAAGTAATGACGATTAATTAAATTTCACAAAATACACGTTTAAATCTAGTGTATAATTTATATAAAATTACAACTGAAGCAGATTATATTCGTTATCCGGAAACTGGATCAATTAAAGAATTAAACTTCATTTATTTACGAGTGTGAAACACATAAGACGCTATTAGTGGAAGCAACTAGTGTATACTCAATCAAAACAATTTATTCTAGACTGTCGGATCGACTAATTACAGACTACCTATCTATAGTAACGGTAATATAAAATAACGCTATCAATGCATTGGTATACATTGGAATATAGTAGCAAATGACGCCTAACAACATAAGATATACATTTAATTCATTCATATAGTCTCACTAATAAATATATACCCGAGTTTATCCAGTTGAAAAATATAAAAACATATTAAAACTTGTTTTATATAAACAATAAATGATTTAAAAGTTTAGACTTTTACATTATACTTATGCTGAAAATGTCAAGTGGAATTGGTGTTAAAAATAACAGATACAAAATAACGGATAAAGATGTTACATGACGAATACTATGATGAAATGTATGTCGTACACTGTACGGCGTACACTTTACGGCGTACACTTTGCGGCGTACACTTTACGGCGTACAGTTCGCAACGTGATGATCATTACTCAATCCATGTTATACTATGACTACTTTTGAATATGAACAAGGTTACAGACGAGTACATTATAAATAATATTACACAACAATGGCTGACTTACTAGTTACACCAATTGGACAGAGCTCGTGGACGACATTGGTATTGAACTTAGCTAGCCTCGAACGCAACGATGTTTGAGCTTATATAGAAATAGATGATAATCTATTTGAACAACATCAGAAATGTATTGTATTAGGTATATAATGTGTTGTATCAGGTATATAATATTATATCAGGTATATAATGTTGTATTACCTTAATAGATGCCTAATACAGGTAACATCGATTATAGTGAACAGGTCATCATATCATGCGCCGCATAATAATCTGTACTTCGTGGGCATGTCAATCAACCATTTATTTTACGGCGTATACTCTCACAAACTTCAGGGTAACACTGAATGAAAACGAATACACCGTACATGATGACTAAAGGAGTTCACTAAATACTTGAACGCATGCAAGTGACGCGATTGTTTTGGATTTAATTATTGATATATATATATATATAAGTTGATACGACAATGTATACAATGTATAATATCAACCCATCCACAAGTATGTGTCAAAACATTTATAAATTACCAAGTTATTTTATATTATCACTGAAATAAACATTCTGAATTATATGTATTGGAAACCCATGACAATAAAATATCGTAGATATAGTTTTAACTTTTTAATATGATGAATTTATTCTATTAATTTGTTATCTATATTTAACGTAATATTGAGAATACGTTAAAGAAAAGACGAGGTGAAAAATAATTAAAATTAGCATGCAATTATTTTTTAATTATAAATATATTTAAATCAATTATTTTTATAATTATGTTATTTAATTATAAATTTATAGTTTTTTTATTTATATGAAATAAATAATTCTTATTTATGTTAATTCAAAACACATATTAAAGCTGGTAGTGTCATGTGCAATTTGGCAAGCTAATGCAATTTGGCAAATACCATTGACTGCGAGGTTATTTCAACTTTCAAAAACTACAATATAAATTATAAATAATCTTGAAAGTTAATGAAATTATGACAATGTAATAATATACGTATAATTAATTTTGTAATTTTTAAAGGTTAAAATAAGATAGTGGTACTTAAAATATTTTCATTAATACTCAATAAAATAATTTCCAATTTCAAGTATTCATACTGTCAGTTAGTTGAAAATAGACACGCCCACTGGGCGTCGCCCAGCGATACATAAATAGAATTGTTAAATTTTAATAATATAATAATTACTTTAATAAAGTAATTCTTTATATACGATATTAATGAATGTATCTACTTATTTTTTAATTGGGGAGACATAAGTATTTACTTTACTGATATCGGTCTTGCCAATATGATATACTATATATTTTTTTAATTAAATGTATTTGATAATACTAGTATAATATTAAATAGTAAATTTCCAAAGGAATATATATATTATAAACTACTAAATGCAAAAGTTAGTTAACTAACTCGGCGGTATTAAATATTAAGTATGATAATAAATATCATACATTGTATATATATTTAAATATAATTAACAATCTGTATAAAATGATAAATAATTTACAAAGTTAATTTATTAAATATATGTTTTCTCATATAATCGATATATAGTGTTACATGTCGAAAATGAAACATGTTGAAAATGTATTTTTTAATAAAAAATAATAAATTTCTTTGACTAAATCGAAACTCATGATAATATACAATATAATTAATAACAATTTAAAAATTATACACATGTAATAATTTGAATTTCAAATTAATCACGCCTATAAATACGCCCAATTAGAAAATAATTAAATCATAATATTTAATATTAATTAAAAAAATATATTGTTATAAATAATGATTAATTACATTATTTGTAATCATTGTAGAATTATAATTTATTTTTATATAATTTTTTAAAGTGTATTACAATGAAAATAGATAAAATCACAGGAAGTGTGCCAAATTGCATAGCTTGCCAAATTGCATACGACAGTAGACAAACACCAGACTATATTATATTACTTTATATTGTAATTTCATGATACATAAATTACATAAATTACACAAATCACATTCATACTATATTTAATACAATATAATAGTTTTAAAGTAATTTTTAATACAATATAATAGTTTTAAAGTAATTTTTAATACAATATAATAGTTTTAAAGTAATTTTTAATACAATATAATAGTTTTAAAGTAATTTTTTATTTGTGGAATTTCATATGGAAAATCATCATGATACTATAATAATTTTTTAAAAGGTATGCGAATTTGATTTATATATGATATTATAAAATAAAATAATATATATATATATATTATTGATTTGGGAATGTGAGAATATATTATTTTTTATATTTGATATATATATAGTTTACTTTTGGAAAAATATAATATTTATTACATTGTTATCAATGTAATTTCACTATGTTGATTATATTCTATATATATTTTACTTTTGTCAGTAATATATTATTTGCATAGATTATATTCAGATAACATAATTATTTCCATATATCAATTTAATATATTATTGTCAAAATCATTTTAGTTTAATATGTTTTCGGATAATAAGTTATATACATACATACATATATATATATAAATATATATATATATATATATATATATATTTGTATATTGCATTTATTATACAATAATATACATGATACATTTATATTCTAGATTTGTATAGAATATTTATATGTATGTGATAATTGTGATTTTCCTTATATGACTCTATAAAATAGAAGGTAATCGTTTACATGGTGATAGTGATGGTTGATTCATTTAATATTTATTTATCAACAGGATACTATTCTTAATTAAACTTTGATTTCTAGATAACGAGAGTAACAATAAATTTAAATATAATGTCATATAACGCTAATAATAAGTAAGAAGTGGGCACAGGAAATACGGAGCGAGACGAGGATTGAGATCAGCGGGTCAAAGAAGATAACTATAGAAAGAGAAAGAGAAAATTAAGTTAAAAAGAGAAAAAGAAAACAAGGAAAGAATTGATTGACAATTCATTAGGTGAAACATATAAGTATACTACCATATATGGAGCTGTAGTTAATGGGATTAATATAAAGTATAACAAATCGTTAAATGATAACTAATGTAAATAGGAAACCATATATTATTTTTAAACTTATATTTTTTATTAATATGTTTCATTATTGTGATGGCTTAGACGTTTTATACCAAGATGTAAATAATTCGTCACAAGATAAATGTACCATAGTTAATTAAGTTATAAATAAAGTTACTAAAATCAATTTCAATGTATAAGTAACCACTATTTTATATCTTTCTTTATAGTGATATATATAATATATAAACTATTGTTTGATCGCATAAAATAGGCATGATTAAAAATAGATTGAAGAAATCTACTTCTAATATTTCATAATCGATAAAATTTTAATACAAAAATGTATATATTATGTGTATCAACAATATTATATAATTATATATTCGCTAAATAACTCGAATCTTACTAGAATTGCTTATTTAATATGCGATGTGTTCATTAAAATCGTGTAGACATTAAATAGCATATGAATATGAATATTTGTTATAACAAATAAAAGCTAGATCGAGATCAATTTAATATCTATACAATTTAAATCAACTATATATGAACCACAAAAACATGATCATTGCAGAAATTATTAAATATATAATATGTAAACAAATCAGCACAGTTCACAGCCTATCTAGCCAATGCCCGTTTATTCTTATAAAATATCTCTAATTAAAGATATAATATTTTAAGATTTTAATTTAGTCATGCAAATTACTAAATACGTTAAGCAATTATGTATAATTTCAAGATAAAAAATATTTAGTATGCAAAAAAGTCTTAATATTTAATAAAGAACATTATATTTTACATAATAATATATTTTAATTAGATTTTATATCATTATTTTGCCAGCTATATTTATAATTAATTTGTTTTGTTATTTATGCATTTTTAACCCATACAATCAATATACAATATCGTCATAATTCTGAATACTCGATATACAATAACGTTATTTATATTTAAATATTTAAATAAAGGTAACATTTTGATATTATAATAAAGTATTAATAAATCTATAATAGCTTATTAATTTAGCGTTAATAAAACTACTTTTATCTGATTATATTAATAATTTTATTTAAAAGATATAATATATTATAGTAAATTTAGAAATAATAATAAATAATTGATGAATAAATAAATTTTAGTTATATTATTTAATGTTAAATAATCGTAACCATCATTATCGTAATTTAATGTTAAATAATAGTTAACATTTTGGTAATTAATACATTTAAAAAAATAATGGTTTGTTTATATATTTATTTGTTGAATTCAAACATTATCTCTTTAACTTCTTAAACCTCGTAGTCGATGTAGAAACAGATCTGAAATTATAATTATAATAGCATAATATATAGTATACAATAATTAATATTTAAATTTGACAGCCGATTTTAAATAATAATACTCAATATATAATAAAATAATAATAAAATGATATTAATTACATGACATTTTTGTATCCGAATAGATAGATTTTATTAAATAATAAATTAGAATAACTAATCATACTAACGTTGTCCAAGTATCCCTGGAAGTAGGTGGCAGTCGCATCGTTGATGAGGGATCCAATCACTAGTGGGCAATGACTTTGACGGATTCCAGAGAATGGAACTATTAAATATAAATAATCGGTATATTTTGAAGAATTTTTAACTTATTTTATGATATACATTAGAGTAAATATATGTTAATATATATTGTTATATATATATATATATATATAATAAATATATAACATATGTTAATATATAATAACAATTTATTATATTATGAATTAGTTATATTGTTTTAAAATTATAATTTTCATAAAGAATAATAAATAAACAAAATATATGTGAAATATTTATATAAAGGTAAATTTCATTTTAAATATATAATCACGGATTACGAATAACACTCATTGATTGATAATTAGTAATTATTAATACAAACCAGCCAGGTTAATAGTATTAAGCCCAGCTGAGATAGTCAATTCCAACTTACTTCCTGTGAACTCTAAAACTACGTGTTGCCAGGTAGTTACAGCGTACTATTTGCACGAATGAGTTAAATTAGAGACTTCTTTATTATATTTACAACATTGATGAACTATTGATTTCAATTCCATTATTGAGTTAATTATTAATAACTAACAACTGAGCTGACACCGTATACATTTACATCTTCATCGGTTAGACTGGCATCGGAGTTTCCTCCATTAACAACGTAGGAGAAAGAGTTTCCAACTACTCCAGAAACATCGTTCAAACAATCGTTGCTGATAACTCCCTAAAGAGAGAGAGAGAGATCCATTGACTTATTTGTATAGATATTTCTTTTAATAAGTTTAATTTTAATATAAAATTTGTATAAATAAATGTTGATTATAATTAAATATTTAAAATGTATCTTTATAAGTTCAAACTTCCAAAGCGGCAGCTACTCCACTAGTAGTTCCGTACATCTCAAAGGTGATTTTAAGATTGGGGAGACTGTTATAGTTGTTAGCGAAGAAAGGAATCTCGAGTTGACTGGCGTTGAAGAAACCGCAGCTATTTCCTTCTGGGCAGAAGTTATCGGTAACAACAGTAACTCCTTTGTTCAAAACGTACATTCCATCGGTCGAAAGAGTGTTTCCATTCTCGAAATCGATACAGCTTACGAGTGGTCTATGAGTGACTGAGGATAATATTGTATGTATTATTAATACTGTATTATTAAAGTCGATCATATAAACTTGAGTATTTTCATTAATTACTTACACGTTGGGTTAGGTGTTCCGGTAGGTACGGATACCGATACTTGGCAGCTAGAATCAACTTCTACGCAAGATAATTTTTCGTCGTCCCAAAACATACAGTCTGGGCAAGTCATTTGGTAATGTCTGAAGGTGTCATCGCCGTTAGGTACGCACATGAAGAACTTTTGGCAATGGTTTGGGTCCAGCATAAATCCGGGAGTAGATTTGGTACGTCCGTAGCACAAATGGCATTCGACTAGACGGTATCGCATGGAGTTTAGACGATAGTGTTCAAGAATTCGTAGATATGTAGTATAACGTAAATATAATGCAAAGTTAATAAAGTAAACAATTTTATTTATATATAACGATTATTATAATTTAATTAATACAATATAAATATGGTAGATTTGCGATTATAATATATAAATAACTCTAAATAATGACTTGTGATAAATCAGTAATTTTAAACTTACCATCAAAATCAATTGAAGTTCCGGGGTTTGTAGCGTCGCAACACTTATTATTAGGAGAAGTATAAGCGGAGAAGGGCAAGAATCCTACAGTCAATTGAGATTTGATCCATGGGAAACGGACAGATGGGTTGCATACCAGACTTGCTGTAGAGATAAATTATGATATTGACCATTATTTAATATAGAAATAATAGATAATATATAACTGCATTAAATATTGAATAAAAATACATAAATATAAAAAACAAACCGCTGGCAGCAGAAGCTAAGACCAATAGAGCAACGAATACCTTCATTATCTGTAATTAATATGTAGGTTATTATATGAATATATATTGATCGATGATTTTTAATATAATGGAGTTGTTTCCGTTATATCCATTTGTTATGTATAATTTAAATTAAATAATATAATTATATCTGAAATATTGTTATTTAACCCGTTATTTGTTAACCCGTTTCAAAATACTTATATCGATACAAATTATACTGTGATAATTCCTTGTGTACTAACCTCGATAAAAGAACACTATTTATTTGACAAAGTTCGAGTTATTTTATACTTTCCAATTTGTATCATGTGATTATGAAATCATCTGACCATATCCTTTATTGGATATCATATTTCAACAACTAGTTTAACAAAATATCTATTTGTGAAAATATGAGAATGTTCTAGAGAACATATATTTGTAATTATTATTACATAATATCTGAAGTTTTATTTCAATATGTATTGTTTAATACGAAGTTATTATTTGTATTTGAATAATTTGACATTATTATATAATATAATACCAAAAATGAGCTAATATGTAATCAGTACAATAGTACATATATACTAGTTTCCATATGTAATTGTATATATGTAATAGTACAAACAAAAAAAAAGTAATATATAAACAAAAGTAAATAAATAAACTAACTATATATTAAATTGTATATTAATATTACCACATTAGATTATTTTGATAACACACAGGAAAATACTTCGAATATGTATATAGTAATTAAGTACGTAGAATAAAGATATTTGATAGCGGAAGCTTTGTCTTTATAATGGAATAATAAATGTATATAATTTAAAAGTTAGCTGATACTTATAAACTATTTTTATTTATAATTTGGCTATAATTTTTAAATAAAAAGAATCTTTCAAATATAAAAATGAATCAGTTAAATTTATATTATCCAATCAAAAAATTATGTTATAATTTCATTAAATATATTCATCAAACCAAGGTGAGAAATAAAGATATTGAATTACTGAATTTGTGTGCCATAGTTGAACCTGTGCTTTATTACCAAAGTATATATGAATATTATATATTATAAAAATATAAATATAAATATGATACATCAAATATAATAATGTATCTACGAAATATGAAAAAAAGCTGAAAGTGTTTATGATCAATTTAAGATATGAACAGTATATTCGACATATTATTCTTTTGAAACATGAAATAATTATTCTAGAATCACGCACAAAATTTCTTATAATGAAATAATGATATAATAACGTAATTTAAGTATAATATAAGAACGTAATTTCATTAACCCTTTAATTTAATATTCAATCTATTAATTACTGAATACATAAACTTATTGAATATTAGTCGGTTCGGATTTCAAATGTATCGTGATTTCCATTACACCTAGTTTAGAGATGGTAAAGATATTGAATTACATAATATGTGTACCATAGTTGAACCTATAAATTGATAGATTCTAATTTGAATATTAAATGTAGTAATTCTGAATCATTATTATTTGTCTCGTTTTTCGGAAAACTTAGAATTCAATTGGAAATAGACAAAATTCCACCTGATCATGAAGCTATGTCATACTTGTAAATTATGAATTATGGTATATATAGAATTAAATCATATTTAAATAAATGTAGACGGTATATAGTTTTCTTATTATATATTCATATATTAACGGCAGGGTATTTCTACTCATTAGAATCGATGTTATAGTATTACATACATTCCATATTAATATTCAATTAATATCATAGACTATAAGTTTGCTTTTTTATTATAATTATAATCATCAACAATCAGACACGAAACAACAAAATAACATACGATTTAATAAAATAAATTACATATAAAATTATACATATCGTAGGTGGCAGGAAATTGTGAAATAAGCTATATCAATTTGATCGATTATTGGGACAAAACCGGTGGTATCTGATTACATAGACCCATATTAAATGGATCGATTCATTACTTGGGTTTTTTTTCGTTATCTTCGCCTGTTATCTATGGATATAAATATATTTTATCAATTTGGTAGCCTATTATTATTGGACGCATCGATGAGCAATTAATATAAAATATAATTATTTAATTTTTTTAAAGCGTTTTAGAATTAGTATATACGAGATAATTCCAAACATACGAAATATTTGGTATACAACACTATTATATTTGTAAAGGATAACATAAATATGCTAATAAAAATGTGATGTATATGCTCCAAATATAATTATTTAGCAACTATTTAGGACATCATATTAATGATGTGATATAATACATGATTTAAATGCAATTAAAAGAATATCATGCCCGAAAATAACAAATTCCTTTGCAAAGACAATGTAGAAATATTGGTATATTTTAAAAATAAAATGATCTCTGTAAAACTAGTTGATGTATCCTTCTATCAAGTATAGGTACTTTTATTAAACTTAGTAATAATATTTTTAAATTTAAATTTAATTTTAATATCGTAATATTATTATTATATATTGGGTTTAATAAACTTTATTAAAGATAAATTAATAAATAAACACAAAGTAGCCAAGGAAAATTATATTCAGGGTATAACATCATAACAATATATTGTACTCTAATTGAGTTTGACCCCTATAACAAAATAATAGTAAATTAATACAATTTCAATGCCTATATCGAAAGGTTTTATATTGGTAAATTCAAAGGAATTTTATGTATATATGATTTTACTAGTACACTCACACTAACATGATAAGATCCTATAAATTCTAAAAATAATATATTTATTTTTAGTTTTGGTTTATAATGAGTTTTAATATTAAGCCCGATCTATAATTAAGATATCTAATAATACATATGAGCTACTTTTAACTATTTAATAACAATTGCAAACTTTAATATTATATATTATCTAAGTTATCATTTGTTATTAAACGATCTCCTTTATTACATACGATGTTTGCATTACAATAGTATATTTATATGGATTGTCAATCTGATTTATTTTCATTGTTTTCTTTATTAATTTCATCGAGTTTAACGAATAGTCAATAGGAGATTTCCAATCGATTATTACCAATAATTAATAACATAGATATATTATATATATAATTATAATTTTTAAATTTTAATTTCCATTAATTAAATATCTATTATTTATTTAAACCTGTATACATTGTATATATACATTATTTGTAATTTTCCGTGAATATGGTTATATCGTATCATGTGTATTGGAATAATTAATTTCGAAAATTATATACTTTAAAATAATATTACATAGCATTATTTGATAAGTATCAGTAATCAATTCATGGAATACTATTTATTTGATGATATGATGTATTTGTTAAATATTAAATCTATATCTAGGACTATGATACAAAATAATAATTATTGATTATATCATTGAATACATAATTTTTTAAAAATCGTTTGTTATAAAATCTCTAAAATTATCGATTTAATATTTTAAGAATTGTAATATAGTTATAAAAATTAGTAAATATGTTTAGAAATTCTGTTTATTTGTATGATATTTTATATTACTTTAATGTATAGTATATAAAGTATTTATATTTATATAATAATATATTCTAATTAGATTTTGCTATATCATAAATTTTCAAGTTATATTTATAATTCAGTTTGTTCTTGTTATTTATGCATTATTAACCCGTTACACACTATATATAATAGCGATATGTTTATGAATATTCGATATAAAATAGCGTTATTTATATTTCAATATTTAAATAAAGGTAACATTTTGATATTATAATAAAGTATTAATAAATCTATAATAGCTTATTAATTTAACGTTTAATAAACGTTAATAAAACTACTTTTATCTGATTATATTAATAATTTTAATTAAAAGATATAATATATAGTCAATTTAGAAATAATAATAAATAATTGTTGAATAAATAAATTTTAGTTATATTATTTAATGTTAAATAATCGTAACCATCATTATCGTTATTTAATGTTAAATAATAGTTAAAATTTTGGTAATTAATACATTTAAAAAAATAATGGTTTGTTTATATATTTATTTGTTGAATTCAAACATTATCTCTTTAACTTCTTAAACGACGTAGTCGATGTAGAAACAGATCTGAAATTATAATTAAGATATAATAATATATAGTATACAACAATTAATATTTAAATTTGACAGCCGATTTTAAATAATAATACTCAATATATAATAAAATAATAATAAAATGATATTAATTACATGACATTTTTGTATCCGAATAGATAGATTTTATTAAATAATAAATTAGAATAACTAATCATACTAACGTTGTCCAAGTATCCCTGGAAGTAGGTGGTAGTCGCATCGTTGATGAGGGATCCAATCACTAGTGGGCAATGACTTTGACGGATTCCAGAGAATGGAACTATTAAATATAAATAATCGGTATATTTTGAAGAATTTTTAACTTATTTTATGATATACATTAGAGTAAATATATGTTAATATATATTGATATATATATATATATATAATAAATATATAACATATGTTAATATATAATAACAATTTATTATATTATGAATTAGTTATATTGTTTTAAAATTATAATTTTCATAAAGAATAATAAATAAACAAAATATATGTGAAATATTTATATAAAGGTAAATTTCATTTTAAATATATAATCACGGATTACGAATAACACTCATTGATTGATAATTAGTAATTATTAATACAAACCAGCCAGGTTAATAGTATTAAGCCCAGCTGAGATAGTCAATTCCAACTTACTTCCTGTGAACTCTAAAACTACGTGTTGCCAGGTAGTTACAGCGTACTATTTGCACGAATGAGTTAAATTAGAGACTTCTTTATTATATTTACAACATTGATGAACTATTGATTTCAATTCCATTATTGAGTTAATTATTAATAACTAACAACTGAGCTGACACCGTATACATTTACATCTTCATCGGTTAGACTGGCATCGGAGTTTCCTCCATTAACAACGTAGGAGAAAGAGTTTCCAACTACTCCAGAAACATCGTTCAAACAATCGTTGCTGATAACTCCCTAAAGAGAGAGAGAGAGAGATCCATTTACTTATTTGTATAGATATTTCTTTTAATAAGTTTAATTTTAATATAAAATTTGTATAAATAAATGTTGATTATAATTAAATATTTAAAATGTATCTTTATAAGTTCAAACTTCCAAAGCGGCAGCTACTCCACTAGTAGTTCCGTACATCTCAAAGGTGATTTTAAGATTGGGGAGACTGTTATAGTTGTTAGCGAAGAAAGGAATCTCGAGTTGACTGGCGTTGAAGAAACCGCAGCTATTTCCTTCTGGGCAGAAGTTATCGGTAACAACAGTAACTCCTTTGTTCAAAACGTACATTCCATCGGTCGAAAGAGTGTTTCCATTCTCGAAATCGATACAGCTTACGAGTGGTCTATGAGTGACTGAGGATAATATTGTATGTATTATTAATACTGTATTATTAAAGTCGATCATATAAACTTGAGTATTTTCATTAATTACTTACACGTTGGGTTAGGTGTTCCGGTAGGTACGGATACCGATACTTGGCAGCTAGAATCAACTTCTACGCAAGATAATTTTTCGTCGTCCCAAAACATACAGTCTGGGCAAGTCATTTGGTAATGTCTGAAGGTGTCATCGCCGTTAGGTACGCACATGAAGAACTTTTGGCAATGGTTTGGGTCCAGCATAAATCCGGGAGTAGATTTGGTACGTCCGTAGCACAAATGGCATTCGACTAGACGGTATCGCATGGAGTTTAGACAATAGTGTTCAAGAATTCGTAGATATGTAGTATAACGTAAATATAATGCAAAGTTAATAAAGTAAACAATTTTATTTATATATAACGATTATTATAATTTAATTAATACAATATAAATATGTTAGATTTGCGATTATAATATATAAATAACTCTAAATAATGACTTGTGATAAATCAGTAATTTTAAACTTACCATCAAAATCAATTGTAGTTCCGGGGTTTGTAGCGTCGCAACACTTATTATTAGGAGAAGTATAAGCGGAGAAGGGCAATAATCCTATAGTCAATTGAGATTTGATCCATGGGAAACGGACAGATGGGTTGCATACCAGACTTGCTGTAGAGATAAATTATGATATTGACCATTATTTAATATAGAAATAATAGATAATATATAACTGCATTAAATATTGAATAAAAATACATAAATATAAAAAACAAACCGCTGGCAGCAGAAGCTAAAACCAATAGAGCAACGAATACCTTCATTATCTGTAATTAATATGTAGGTTATTATATGAATATATATTGATCGATGATTTTTAATATAATGGAGTTGTTTCCGTTATATCCATTTATTATGTATAATTTAAATTAAATAATATAATTATATCTGAAATATTGTTATTTAACCCGTTATTTGTTAACCCGTTTCAAAATACTTATATCGATACAAATTATACTGTGATAATTCCTTGTGTACTAACCTCGATAAAAGAACACTATTTATTTGACAAAGTTCGAGTTATTTTATACTTTCCAATTTGTATCATGTGATTATGAAATCATCTGACCATATCCTTTATTGGATATCATATTTCAACAACTAGTTTAACAAAATATCTATTTGTGAACATATGAGAATGTTCTAGAGAACATATATTTGTAATTATTATTACATAATCTCTGAAGTTTTATTTCAATATGTATTATTTAATACGAAGTTATTATTTGTATTTGAATAATTTGACATTATTATATTATAGAATACCAAAAATGAGCTAATATGTAATCAGTACAATAGTACATATATACTATTTTCCATATGTAATTGTATATATGTAATAGTACAAACAAAAAAAAAGTAATATATAAACAAAAGTAAATAAATAAACTAACTATATATTAAATTGTATATTAATATTACCACATTAGATTATTTTGATAAAACACAGGAAAATACTTCGAATATGTATATAGTAATTAAGTACATAGAATAAAGATATTTGATAGCGGAAGCTTTGTCTTTATAATGGAATAATAAATGTATATAATTTAAAAGTTAGCTGATACTTATAAACTATTTTTATTTATAATTTGGCTATAATTTTTAAATAAAAAGAATCTTTCAAATATAAAAATGAATCAGTTAAATGTCAAATTTATATTATCCAATCAAAAAATTATGTTATAATTTCATTAAATATATTTATCAAACCAAGGTGAGAAATAAGGATATTGAATTACTGAATTTGTGTGCCATAGTTGAACCTGTGCTTTATTACCAAAGTATATATGAATATTATATATTATAAAAATATAAATATAAATATGATACATCAAATATAATAATGTATCTACGAAATATGAAAAAAAGCTGAAAGTGTTTATGATCAATTTAAGATATGAACAGTATATTCGACATATTATTCTTTTGAAACATGAAATAATTATTCTAGAATCACACACAAAATTTCTTATAATGAAATAATGATATAATAACATAATTTAAGTATAATATAAGAACGTAATTTCATTAACCCTTTAATTTAATATTCAATCTATTAATTACTGAATACATAAACTTATTGAATATTAGTCGGTTCGGATTTCAAATGTATCGTGATTTCCATTACACCTAGTTTAGAGATGGTAAAGATATTGAATTACATAATATGTGTACCATAGTTGAACCTATAAATTGATAGATTATAATTTGAATATTAAATGTAGTAATTCTGAATCATTATTATTTGTCTCGTTTTTCGGAAAACTTAGAATTCAATTGGAAATAGACAAAATTCCACCTGATCATGAAGCTATGTCATACTTGTAAATTATGAATTATGGTATATATAGAATTAAATCATATTTAAATAAATGTAGACGGTATGTAGTTTTCTTATTATATATTCATATATTAACGGCAGGGTATTTCTACTCATTAGAATCGATGTTATATTATTACATACATTCCATATTAATATTCAATTAATATCATAGACTATAAGTTTGCTTTTTTATTATAATTATAATCATCAACAATCAGACACGAAACAACAAAATAACATACGATTTAATAAAATAAATTACATATAAAATTATACATATCGTAGGTGGCAGGAAATTGTGAAATAAGCTATATCAATTTGATCGATTATTGGGACAAAACCGGTGGTATCTGATTACATAGACCCATATTAAATGGATCGATTCATTACTTGGGTTTTTTTTCGTTATCTTCGCCTGTTATCTATGGATATAAATATATTTTATCAATTTGGTAGCCTATTATTATTGGACGCATCGATGAGCAATTAATATAAAATATAATTATTTAATTTTTTTAAAGCGTTTTAGAATTAGTATATACGAGATAATTCCAAACATACGAAATATTTGGTATACAACACTATTATATTTGTAAAGGATAACATAAATATGCTAATAAAAATTTGATGTATATGCTCCAAATATAATTATTTAGCAACTATTTAGGACATCATATTAATGATGTGATATAATACATGATTTAAATGCAATTAAAAGAATATCATGCCCGAAAATAACAAATTCCTTTGCAAAGACAATGTAGAAATATTGGTATATTTTAAAAATAAAATGATCTCTGTAAAACTAGTTGATGTATCCTTCTATCAAGTATAGGTACTTTTATTAAACTTAGTAATAATATTTTTAAATTTAAATTTAATTTTAATATCGTAATATTATTATTATATATTGGGTTTAATAAACTTTATTAAAGATAAATTAATAAATAAACACAAAGTAGCCAAGGAAAATTATATTCAGGGTATAACATCATAACAATATATTGTACTCTAATTGAGTTTGACCCCTATAACAAAATAATAGTAAATTAATACAATTTCAATGCCTATATCGAAAGGTTTTATATTGGTAAATTCAAAGGAATTTTATGTATATATGATTTTACTAGTACACTCACACTAACATGATAAGATCCTATAAATTCTAAAAATAATATATTTATTTTTAGTTTTGGTTTATAATGAGTTTTAATATTAAGCCCGATCTATAATTAAGATATCTAATAATACATATTAATAAATGAGCTACTTTTAACTATTTAATAACAATTGCAAACTTTAATATTATATATTATCTAAGTTATCATTTGTTATTAAACGATCTCCTTTATTACATACGATGTTTGCATTATAATAGTATATTTATATGGATTGTCAATCTGATTTATTTTCATTGTTTTCTTTATTAATTTCATCGAGTTTAACGAATAGTCAATAGGAGATTTCCAATCGATTATTACCAATAATTAATAACATAGATATATTATATATATAATTATAATTTTTAAATTTTAATTTCCATTAATTAAATATCTATTATTTATTTAAACCTGTATACATTGTATATATACATTATTTGTAATTTTCCGTGAATATGGTTATATCGTATCATGTGTATTGGAATAATTAATTTCGAAAATTATATACTTTAAAATAATATTACATAGCATTATTTGATAAGTATCAGTAATCAATTCATGGAATACTATTTATTTGATGATATGATGTATTTGTTAAATATTAAATCTATATCTAGGACTATGATACAAAATAATAATTATTGATTATATCATTGAATACATAATTTTTTAAAAATCGTTTGTTATAAAATCTCTAAAATTATCGATTTAATATTTTAAGAATTGTAATATAGTTATAAAAATTAGTAAATATGTTAATCAATTCTGTTTATTTTTATGATATTTTATATTACTTTAATGTATAGTATATAAAGTACTTTATATTTATATAATAATATATTCTAATTAGATTTTGCTATATCATACATTTTCAAGCTATATTTATAATTCAGTTTGTTCTTGTTATTTATGCATTATTAACCCGTTACACACTATATATAATAGCGCTATGTTTATGAATATTCGATATTAAATAGCGTTATTTATATTTCAATATTTAAATAAAGGTAACATTTTGATATTATAATAAAGTATTAATAAATCTATAATAGCTTATTAATTTAACGTTTAATAAACGTTAATAAAACTACTTTTATCTGATTATATTAATAATTTTAATTAAAAGATATAATATATAGTCAATTTAGAAATAATAATAAATAATTGTTGAATAAATAAATTTTAGTTATATTATTTAATGTTAAATAATCGTAACCATCATTATCGTAATTTAATGTTAAATAATAGTTAAAATTTTGGTAATTAATACATTTAAAAAAATAATGGTTTGTTTATATATTTATTTGTTGAATTCAAACATTATCTCTTTAACTTCTTAAACCTCGTAGTCGATGTAGAAACAGATCTGAAATTATAATTATGATAGCATAATATATAGTATACAATAATTAATATTTAAATTTGACAGCCGATTTTAAATAATAATACTCAATATATAATAAAATAATAATAAAATGATATTAATTACATGACATTTTTGTATCCGAATAGATAGATTTTATTAAATAATAAATTAGAATAACTAATCATACTAACGTTGTCCAAGTATCCCTGGAAGTAGGTGGCAGTCGCATCGTTGATGAGGGATCCAATCACTAGTGGGCAATGACTTTGACGGATTCCAGAGAATGGAACTATTAAATATAAATAATCGGTATATTTTGAAGAATTTTTAACTTATTTTATGATATACATTAGAGTAAATATATGTTAATATATATTGTTATATATATATATATATATATATAATAAATATATAACATATGTTAATATATAATAACAATTTATTATATTATGAATTAGTTATATTGTTTTAAAATTATAATTTTCATAAAGAATAATAAATAAACAAAATATATGTGAAATATTTATATAAAGGTAAATTTCATTTTAAATATATAATCACGGATTACGAATAACACTCATTGATTGATAATTAGTAATTATTAATACAAACCAGCCAGGTTAATAGTATTAAGCCCAGCTGAGATAGTCAATTCCAACTTACTTCCTGTGAACTCTAAAACTACGTGTTGCCAGGTAGTTACAGCGTACTATTTGCACGAATGAGTTAAATTAGAGACTTCTTTATTATATTTACAACATTGATGAACTATTGATTTCAATTCCATTATTGAGTTAATTATTAATAACTAACAACTGAGCTGACACCGTATACATTTACATCTTCATCGGTTAGACTGGCATCGGAGTTTCCTCCATTAACAACGTAGGAGAAAGAGTTTCCAACTACTCCAGAAACATCGTTCAAACAATCGTTGCTGATAAC
This sequence comes from Osedax frankpressi, assembly GCA_964035775.1. Lineage (NCBI taxonomy): Eukaryota > Metazoa > Annelida > Polychaeta > Sabellida > Siboglinidae > Osedax > Osedax frankpressi. Next base: position 42,680,925 of record OZ038312.1, read on the forward strand.
TCCCTAAAGAGAGAGAGAGAGATCCATTGACTTATTTGTATAGATATTTCTTTTAATAAGTTTAATTTTAATATAAAATTTGTATAAATAAATGTTGATTATAATTAAATATTTAAAATGTATCTTTATAAGTTCAAACTTCCAAAGCGGCAGCTACTCCACTAGTAGTTCCGTACATCTCAAAGGTGATTTTAAGATTGGGGAGACTGTTATAGTTGTTAGCGAAGAAAGGAATCTCGAGTTGACTGGCGTTGAAGAAACCGCAGCTATTTCCTTCTGGGCAGAAGTTATCGGTAACAACAGTAACTCCTTTGTTCAAAACGTACATTCCATCGGTCGAAAGAGTGTTTCCATTCTCGAAATCGATACAGCTTACGAGTGGTCTATGAGTGACTGAGGATAATATTGTATGTATTATTAATACTGTATTATTAAAGTCGATCATATAAACTTGAGTATTTTCATTAATTACTTACACGTTGGGTTAGGTGTTCCGGTAGGTACGGATACCGATACTTGGCAGCTAGAATCAACTTCTACGCAAGATAATTTTTCGTCGTCCCAAAACATACAGTCTGGGCAAGTCATTTGGTAATGTCTGAAGGTGTCATCGCCGTTAGGTACGCACATGAAGAACTTTTGGCAATGGTTTGGGTCCAGCATAAATCCGGGAGTAGATTTGGTACGTCCGTAGCACAAATGGCATTCGACTAGACGGTATCGCATGGAGTTTAGACAATAGTGTTCAAGAATTCGTAGATATGTAGTATAACGTAAATATAATGCAAAGTTAATAAAGTAAACAATTTTATTTATATATAACGATTATTATAATTTAATTAATACAATATAAATATGTTAGATTTGCGATTATAATATATAAATAACTCTAAATAATGACTTGTGATAAATCAGTAATTTTAAACTTACCATCAAAATCAATTGTAGTTCCGGGGTTTGTAGCGTCGCAACACTTATTATTAGGAGAAGTATAAGCGGAGAAGGGCAATAATCCTATAGTCAATTGAGATTTGATCCATGGGAAACGGACAGATGGGTTGCATACCAGACTTGCTGTAGAGATAAATTATGATATTGACCATTATTTAATATAGAAATAATAGATAATATATAACTGCATTAAATATTGAATAAAAATACATAAATATAAAAAACAAACCGCTGGCAGCAGAAGCTAAAACCAATAGAGCAACGAATACCTTCATTATCTGTAATTAATATGTAGGTTATTATATGAATATATATTGATCGATGATTTTTAATATAATGGAGTTGTTTCCGTTATATCCATTTATTATGTATAATTTAAATTAAATAATATAATTATATCTGAAATATTGTTATTTAACCCGTTATTTGTTAACCCGTTTCAAAATACTTATATCGATACAAATTATACTGTGATAATTCCTTGTGTACTAACCTCGATAAAAGAACACTATTTATTTGACAAAGTTCGAGTTATTTTATACTTTCCAATTTGTATCATGTGATTATGAAATCATCTGACCATATCCTTTATTGGATATCATATTTCAACAACTAGTTTAACAAAATATCTATTTGTGAACATATGAGAATGTTCTAGAGAACATATATTTGTAATTATTATTACATAATCTCTGAAGTTTTATTTCAATATGTATTATTTAATACGAAGTTATTATTTGTATTTGAATAATTTGACATTATTATATTATAGAATACCAAAAATGAGCTAATATGTAATCAGTACAATAGTACATATATACTATTTTCCATATGTAATTGTATATATGTAATAGTACAAACAAAAAAAAAGTAATATATAAACAAAAGTAAATAAATAAACTAACTATATATTAAATTGTATATTAATATTACCACATTAGATTATTTTGATAAAACACAGGAAAATACTTCGAATATGTATATAGTAATTAAGTACATAGAATAAAGATATTTGATAGCGGAAGCTTTGTCTTTATAATGGAATAATAAATGTATATAATTTAAAAGTTAGCTGATACTTATAAACTATTTTTATTTATAATTTGGCTATAATTTTTAAATAAAAAGAATCTTTCAAATATAAAAATGAATCAGTTAAATGTCAAATTTATATTATCCAATCAAAAAATTATGTTATAATTTCATTAAATATATTTATCAAACCAAGGTGAGAAATAAGGATATTGAATTACTGAATTTGTGTGCCATAGTTGAACCTGTGCTTTATTACCAAAGTATATATGAATATTATATATTATAAAAATATAAATATAAATATGATACATCAAATATAATAATGTATCTACGAAATATGAAAAAAAGCTGAAAGTGTTTATGATCAATTTAAGATATGAACAGTATATTCGACATATTATTCTTTTGAAACATGAAATAATTATTCTAGAATCACACACAAAATTTCTTATAATGAAATAATGATATAATAACATAATTTAAGTATAATATAAGAACGTAATTTCATTAACCCTTTAATTTAATATTCAATCTATTAATTACTGAATACATAAACTTATTGAATATTAGTCGGTTCGGATTTCAAATGTATCGTGATTTCCATTACACCTAGTTTAGAGATGGTAAAGATATTGAATTACATAATATGTGTACCATAGTTGAACCTATAAATTGATAGATTATAATTTGAATATTAAATGTAGTAATTCTGAATCATTATTATTTGTCTCGTTTTTCGGAAAACTTAGAATTCAATTGGAAATAGACAAAATTCCACCTGATCATGAAGCTATGTCATACTTGTAAATTATGAATTATGGTATATATAGAATTAAATCATATTTAAATAAATGTAGACGGTATGTAGTTTTCTTATTATATATTCATATATTAACGGCAGGGTATTTCTACTCATTAGAATCGATGTTATATTATTACATACATTCCATATTAATATTCAATTAATATCATAGACTATAAGTTTGCTTTTTTATTATAATTATAATCATCAACAATCAGACACGAAACAACAAAATAACATACGATTTAATAAAATAAATTACATATAAAATTATACATATCGTAGGTGGCAGGAAATTGTGAAATAAGCTATATCAATTTGATCGATTATTGGGACAAAACCGGTGGTATCTGATTACATAGACCCATATTAAATGGATCGATTCATTACTTGGGTTTTTTTTCGTTATCTTCGCCTGTTATCTATGGATATAAATATATTTTATCAATTTGGTAGCCTATTATTATTGGACGCATCGATGAGCAATTAATATAAAATATAATTATTTAATTTTTTTAAAGCGTTTTAGAATTAGTATATACGAGATAATTCCAAACATACGAAATATTTGGTATACAACACTATTATATTTGTAAAGGATAACATAAATATGCTAATAAAAATTTGATGTATATGCTCCAAATATAATTATTTAGCAACTATTTAGGACATCATATTAATGATGTGATATAATACATGATTTAAATGCAATTAAAAGAATATCATGCCCGAAAATAACAAATTCCTTTGCAAAGACAATGTAGAAATATTGGTATATTTTAAAAATAAAATGATCTCTGTAAAACTAGTTGATGTATCCTTCTATCAAGTATAGGTACTTTTATTAAACTTAGTAATAATATTTTTAAATTTAAATTTAATTTTAATATCGTAATATTATTATTATATATTGGGTTTAATAAACTTTATTAAAGATAAATTAATAAATAAACACAAAGTAGCCAAGGAAAATTATATTCAGGGTATAACATCATAACAATATATTGTACTCTAATTGAGTTTGACCCCTATAACAAAATAATAGTAAATTAATACAATTTCAATGCCTATATCGAAAGGTTTTATATTGGTAAATTCAAAGGAATTTTATGTATATATGATTTTACTAGTACACTCACACTAACATGATAAGATCCTATAAATTCTAAAAATAATATATTTATTTTTAGTTTTGGTTTATAATGAGTTTTAATATTAAGCCCGATCTATAATTAAGATATCTAATAATACATATTAATAAATGAGCTACTTTTAACTATTTAATAACAATTGCAAACTTTAATATTATATATTATCTAAGTTATCATTTGTTATTAAACGATCTCCTTTATTACATACGATGTTTGCATTATAATAGTATATTTATATGGATTGTCAATCTGATTTATTTTCATTGTTTTCTTTATTAATTTCATCGAGTTTAACGAATAGTCAATAGGAGATTTCCAATCGATTATTACCAATAATTAATAACATAGATATATTATATATATAATTATAATTTTTAAATTTTAATTTCCATTAATTAAATATCTATTATTTATTTAAACCTGTATACATTGTATATATACATTATTTGTAATTTTCCGTGAATATGGTTATATCGTATCATGTGTATTGGAATAATTAATTTCGAAAATTATATACTTTAAAATAATATTACATAGCATTATTTGATAAGTATCAGTAATCAATTCATGGAATACTATTTATTTGATGATATGATGTATTTGTTAAATATTAAATCTATATCTAGGACTATGATACAAAATAATAATTATTGATTATATCATTGAATACATAATTTTTTAAAAATCGTTTGTTATAAAATCTCTAAAATTATCGATTTAATATTTTAAGAATTGTAATATAGTTATAAAAATTAGTAAATATGTTAATCAATTCTGTTTATTTTTATGATATTTTATATTACTTTAATGTATAGTATATAAAGTACTTTATATTTATATAATAATATATTCTAATTAGATTTTGCTATATCATACATTTTCAAGCTATATTTATAATTCAGTTTGTTCTTGTTATTTATGCATTATTAACCCGTTACACACTATATATAATAGCGCTATGTTTATGAATATTCGATATTAAATAGCGTTATTTATATTTCAATATTTAAATAAAGGTAACATTTTGATATTATAATAAAGTATTAATAAATCTATAATAGCTTATTAATTTAACGTTTAATAAACGTTAATAAAACTACTTTTATCTGATTATATTAATAATTTTAATTAAAAGATATAATATATAGTCAATTTAGAAATAATAATAAATAATTGTTGAATAAATAAATTTTAGTTATATTATTTAATGTTAAATAATCGTAACCATCATTATCGTAATTTAATGTTAAATAATAGTTAAAATTTTGGTAATTAATACATTTAAAAAAATAATGGTTTGTTTATATATTTATTTGTTGAATTCAAACATTATCTCTTTAACTTCTTAAACCTCGTAGTCGATGTAGAAACAGATCTGAAATTATAATTATGATAGCATAATATATAGTATACAATAATTAATATTTAAATTTGACAGCCGATTTTAAATAATAATACTCAATATATAATAAAATAATAATAAAATGATATTAATTACATGACATTTTTGTATCCGAATAGATAGATTTTATTAAATAATAAATTAGAATAACTAATCATACTAACGTTGTCCAAGTATCCCTGGAAGTAGGTGGCAGTCGCATCGTTGATGAGGGATCCAATCACTAGTGGGCAATGACTTTGACGGATTCCAGAGAATGGAACTATTAAATATAAATAATCGGTATATTTTGAAGAATTTTTAACTTATTTTATGATATACATTAGAGTAAATATATGTTAATATATATTGTTATATATATATATATATATATATAATAAATATATAACATATGTTAATATATAATAACAATTTATTATATTATGAATTAGTTATATTGTTTTAAAATTATAATTTTCATAAAGAATAATAAATAAACAAAATATATGTGAAATATTTATATAAAGGTAAATTTCATTTTAAATATATAATCACGGATTACGAATAACACTCATTGATTGATAATTAGTAATTATTAATACAAACCAGCCAGGTTAATAGTATTAAGCCCAGCTGAGATAGTCAATTCCAACTTACTTCCTGTGAACTCTAAAACTACGTGTTGCCAGGTAGTTACAGCGTACTATTTGCACGAATGAGTTAAATTAGAGACTTCTTTATTATATTTACAACATTGATGAACTATTGATTTCAATTCCATTATTGAGTTAATTATTAATAACTAACAACTGAGCTGACACCGTATACATTTACATCTTCATCGGTTAGACTGGCATCGGAGTTTCCTCCATTAACAACGTAGGAGAAAGAGTTTCCAACTACTCCAGAAACATCGTTCAAACAATCGTTGCTGATAACTCCCTAAAGAGAGAGAGAGAGAGATCCATTTACTTATTTGTATAGATATTTCTTTTAATAAGTTTAATTTTAATATAAAATTTGTATAAATAAATGTTGATTATAATTAAATATTTAAAATGTATCTTTATAAGTTCAAACTTCCAAAGCGGCAGCTACTCCACTAGTAGTTCCGTACATCTCAAAGGTGATTTTAAGATTGGGGAGACTGTTATAGTTGTTAGCGAAGAAAGGAATCTCGAGTTGACTGGCGTTGAAGAAACCGCAGCTATTTCCTTCTGGGCAGAAGTTATCGGTAACAACAGTAACTCCTTTGTTCAAAACGTACATTCCATCGGTCGAAAGAGTGTTTCCATTCTCGAAATCGATACAGCTTACGAGTGGTCTATGAGTGACTGAGGATAATATTGTATGTATTATTAATACTGTATTATTAAAGTCGATCATATAAACTTGAGTATTTTCATTAATTACTTACACGTTGGGTTAGGTGTTCCGGTAGGTACGGATACCGATACTTGGCAGCTAGAATCAACTTCTACGCAAGATAATTTTTCGTCGTCCCAAAACATACAGTCTGGGCAAGTCATTTGGTAATGTCTGAAGGTGTCATCGCCGTTAGGTACGCACATGAAGAACTTTTGGCAATGGTTTGGGTCCAGCATAAATCCGGGAGTAGATTTGGTACGTCCGTAGCACAAATGGCATTCGACTAGACGGTATCGCATGGAGTTTAGACAATAGTGTTCAAGAATTCGTAGATATGTAGTATAACGTAAATATAATGCAAAGTTAATAAAGTAAACAATTTTATTTATATATAACGATTATTATAATTTAATTAATACAATATAAATATGTTAGATTTGCGATTATAATATATAAATAACTCTAAATAATGACTTGTGATAAATCAGTAATTTTAAACTTACCATCAAAATCAATTGAAGTTCCGGGGTTTGTAGCGTCGCAACACTTATTATTAGGAGAAGTATAAGCGGAGAAGGGCAAGAATCCTACAGTCAATTGAGATTTGATCCATGGGAAACGGACAGATGGGTTGCATACCAGACTTGCTGTAGAGATAAATTATGATATTGACCATTATTTAATATAGAAATAATAGATAATATATAACTGCATTAAATATTGAATAAAAATACATAAATATAAAAAACAAACCGCTGGCAGCAGAAGCTAAAACCAATAGAGCAACGAATACCTTCATTATCTGTAATTAATATGTAGGTTATTATATGAATATATATTGATCGATGATTTTTAATATAATGGAGTTGTTTCCGTTATATCCATTTATTATGTATAATTTAAATTAAATAATATAATTATATCTGAAATATTGTTATTTAACCCGTTATTTGTTAACCCGTTTCAAAATACTTATATCGATACAAATTATACTGTGATAATTCCTTGTGTACTAACCTCGATAAAAGAACACTATTTATTTGACAAAGTTCGAGTTATTTTATACTTTCCAATTTGTATCATGTGATTATGAAATCATCTGACCATATCCTTTATTGGATATCATATTTCAACAACTAGTTTAACAAAATATCTATTTGTGAACATATGAGAATGTTCTAGAGAACATATATTTGTAATTATTATTACATAATCTCTGAAGTTTTATTTCAATATGTATTATTTAATACGAAGTTATTATTTGTATTTGAATAATTTGACATTATTATATTATAGAATACCAAAAATGAGCTAATATGTAATCAGTACAATAGTACATATATACTATTTTCCATATGTAATTGTATATATGTAATAGTACAAACAAAAAAAAAGTAATATATAAACAAAAGTAAATAAATAAACTAACTATATATTAAATTGTATATTAATATTACCACATTAGATTATTTTGATAAAACACAGGAAAATACTTCGAATATGTATATAGTAATTAAGTACATAGAATAAAGATATTTGATAGCGGAAGCTTTGTCTTTATAATGGAATAATAAATGTATATAATTTAAAAGTTAGCTGATACTTATAAACTATTTTTATTTATAATTTGGCTATAATTTTTAAATAAAAAGAATCTTTCAAATATAAAAATGAATCAGTTAAATGTCAAATTTATATTATCCAATCAAAAAATTATGTTATAATTTCATTAAATATATTTATCAAACCAAGGTGAGAAATAAGGATATTGAATTACTGAATTTGTGTGCCATAGTTGAACCTGTGCTTTATTACCAAAGTATATATGAATATTATATATTATAAAAATATAAATATAAATATGATACATCAAATATAATAATGTATCTACGAAATATGAAAAAAAGCTGAAAGTGTTTATGATCAATTTAAGATATGAACAGTATATTCGACATATTATTCTTTTGAAACATGAAATAATTATTCTAGAATCACACACAAAATTTCTTATAATGAAATAATGATATAATAACATAATTTAAGTATAATATAAGAACGTAATTTCATTAACCCTTTAATTTAATATTCAATCTATTAATTACTGAATACATAAACTTATTGAATATTAGTCGGTTCGGATTTCAAATGTATCGTGATTTCCATTACACCTAGTTTAGAGATGGTAAAGATATTGAATTACATAATATGTGTACCATAGTTGAACCTATAAATTGATAGATTATAATTTGAATATTAAATGTAGTAATTCTGAATCATTATTATTTGTCTCGTTTTTCGGAAAACTTAGAATTCAATTGGAAATAGACAAAATTCCACCTGATCATGAAGCTATGTCATACTTGTAAATTATGAATTATGGTATATATAGAATTAAATCATATTTAAATAAATGTAGACGGTATGTAGTTTTCTTATTATATATTCATATATTAACGGCAGGGTATTTCTACTCATTAGAATCGATGTTATATTATTACATACATTCCATATTAATATTCAATTAATATCATAGACTATAAGTTTGCTTTTTTATTATAATTATAATCATCAACAATCAGACACGAAACAACAAAATAACATACGATTTAATATAATAAATTTCATATAAAATTATACATATCGTAGGTGGCAGGAAATTTTGAAATAAGCTATATCAATTTGATCGATTATTTGGACAATACCGGTGGTATCTGATTACATAGACACATATTAAATGGATCGATTCGTTACTTGGGTTTTTTTTCGTTATCTTCGCCTGTTATCTATGGATATAAATCTATTTTATCAATTTGTGTAGCTTATTATTATTGGACGCATCGATGAGCAATTAAATCAATATAAAATATAATTATTTAATTTTTTAAAGCGCTTTAGAATTAGTATATATGAGATAATTCCAAACATACGAAATATTTGGTATACAACACTATTATATTTGTAAAGGATAACATAAATATGCTAATAAAAATTTGATGTATAGGCTCCAAATATAATTCTTTATCAACTATTTGTGACATCATATTAATGATGTGATATAATACATGATTTTAATGCAATTAAAAGAATATCATGCCTGAAAATAACAAATTCCTTTGCAAAGACAATGTAGAATTATTGGTATATTTCAAAAATAATGATCTCTGCAAAACTAGTTGATGTGTCCTTCTATCAAGTATAGGTACTTTTATTAAACTTAGTAATAATATTTTTAAATTTTAATTTAATTTTAATATTATTATATATTGGGTTTAATAAACTTTATTAAAGATAAATTAACGAATAAACACTAAGTAGCCAAGGAAAATAATATTCAGGACATAACATCATAACAATATTTTGTACTCTAATTGAGTTTGACCCCTAAGACAAAATAATAGTATATGAATACAATTTTAACGCCTATATCGAAAGGTTTTATATTGGTAAATTCAAAGGAATTTGGATGTATATATGATTTTACTAGTACACTCACACTAACATGATAATATCCTATAAATTCTAAAAATAATATATTTATTTTTAGTTTTGGTTTATAATGAGTTTTAATATTAAGCCCGATCTATAATTAAGATATCTAATAATACATATTAATAAATGAGCTACTTTTAACTATTTAATAACAATTGATAACTTTAGTATTATATATTATCTAAGTTATCATTTGTTATTACATTATCTCCTTTATTACATACGATGTATGCATTACAATAGTATATTTATTTGGATTGTCAATCTGATTTATTTTCATTGTTTTCTTTATTAATTTCATCAAGTTTAACTAATAGTCAATAGGAAACTTCCAATCGATTATTACCAATAATTAATAACATAGATATATTATATATATAATTATAATTTTTAAATTTTAATTTCCATTACCCTTATTGCGTCAAAGGACCGGGGAGGATCCCTAGCGAAATAACCGAAGGATCGGAACGGATCGCAAATCAATTAAATACTTAATTACTTAAAATAAATTATTAAATTATATTAATATATTTCCAAAATATACATTTTATAGATAACAATCTAATGTATCATATTATATTAAAATAACAAACAGTTTATATGTTAATTTATTTAAATATTTAACCATATATTAAAAAAAATAATAATAAATTAAGCTTAATAATTTTATTCAATTAGGTTCAATTAATAAAACATATATTTTATAATGTATAACATATATATATACTTAAAATTTTCGATCTATGCTTGTTTATTAGCATAAGTGTATTGTTGGGAATACAAATTAAAGAAAAATAGTCCATATTGTTAATAAATGATGATTTAAACCCCAAAAAAATATGAAAATATTTTTTTTAAATGGTGGGAAAATGTGATCTATAAAGTTACTTATGTTGAACAAAAAATAATTACATATATCATTATAAAACTTATTAAATATATTAAAATAGTGAAATGTTATGAATAAAATGCATTAATACATATGAAAATAGTGCTTGAATTTTAATAAAGACGATACAAACAAAGAGAGCGTCATTACGTTTTTAATTTTTTAATATGTCCGCTTTTTCTATACCTCAAGACTTTTCTAATGATCAAGGTGATTTATCATCAGATGATTCTTTGGGTGAATTCTGGCCCAATTTTGTATACATATATTCCCAAATTATATATTTAATTTGGTAAAATAGCAATAAACAACTTTCTTATAACTTTATATTAACAATTTTTTTAAAAAAATAGTTTACATGAATATAATTAATTATTATTTTATTTGAACATTAAATAGATAATATATTAGTTTGTAGTAGTTAAATATCTTTAATATGAGTTTTAGTTTTATATAAGAAATGTTCATGGTTCATGAGTTATGATAAATTAAATAACCCATACTAAATTAAATTTAGAAATGAATATTTAAAAAAATTTAATCGTAAATCGGACGTAATATACGGTGCCGTTTATATAACATAACTTTTTATATATTAATTATTTTAATTAAATTTAAAATCTATTATAAAGATTATTATATTATCTATTACTTTTACGAGATATGTATATACTTTAATTGAATATAAATATTAGTAAAATAATATGATGTAAATTTAACCAAATAATTAAAAAAAAAAATTGTTTACATACTCTTGATATATTCAAAATGTATTGATTTTAATTATAAAATATACTATGTCATGTATATTTATGTTTTATTTAATATTCTTGTTACTTTTATATTCATTATATTAGTATTTTCCGAGTTATGAGCTATTTTATTGACTATAGTAAAAAAATGAAAAACATGTAAAATCTAGGGATTCCGATCAGCATGTAACGCAAAAGTTATTGACGCTAAAAATGTTAATTAAATATCTATTATTTATTTAAACCTGTATACATTGTATATGTACATTATTTGTAATTTTCCGTGAATATGGTTATATCGTATCATGTGTATTGAAATAATTAATTTCGAAAATTATATACTTTAAAATAATATTACATATCATTATTTGATAAGTATTAGTAATCAATTCATGGAATAATATTTATTTGATGATATGATATATTTGTTAAATATTAAATCTATATCTAGGATTATGATAACAAATAATAATTATTGATTATATCATTGAATACATAATTTTTTAAAAATCGTTTGTTATAAAATCTCTAAAATTATCGATTTAATATTTTAAGAATTGTAATATAGTTATAAAAATTAGTAAATATGTTAAGCAATTCTGTTTATTTTTATGATATGTTTTATATTAATTTAATGTTAGTATATAAAGTATTTATATTTATATAATAATATATTCTAATTAGATTTTGCTATATCATAAATTTTCAAGCTATATTTATAATTCAGTTTGTTCTTGTTATTTATGCATTATTAACCCGTTACACACTATATATAATAGCGCTATGTTTATGAATATTCGATATAAAATAGCGTTATTTATATTTCAATATTTAAATAAAGGTAACATTTTGATATTATAATAAAGTATTAATAAATCTATAATAGCTTATTAATTTAACGTTTAATAAACGTTAATAAAACTACTTTTATCTGATTATATTAATAATTTTAATTAAAAGATATAATATATAGTCAATTTAGAAATAATAATAAATAATTGTTGAATAAATAAATTTTAGTTATATTATTTAATGTTAAATAATCGTAACCATCATTATCGTAATTTAATGTTAAATAATAGTTAAAATTTTGGTAATTAATACATTTAAAAAAATAATGGTTTGTTTATATATTTATTTGTTGAATTCAAACATTATCTCTTTAACTTCTTAAACCTCGTAGTCGATGTAGAAACAGATCTGAAATTATAATTATGATAGCATAATATATAGTATACAATAATTAATATTTAAATTTGACAGCCGATTTTAAATAATAATACTCAATATATAATAAAATAATAATAAAATGATATTAATTACATGACATTTTTGTATCCGAATAGATAGATTTTATTAAATAATAAATTAGAATAACTAATCATACTAACGTTGTCCAAGTATCCCTGGAAGTAGGTGGCAGTCGCATCGTTGATGAGGGATCCAATCACTAGTGGGCAATGACTTTGACGGATTCCAGAGAATGGAACTATTAAATATAAATAATCGGTATATTTTGAAGAATTTTTAACTTATTTTATGATATACATTAGAGTAAATATATGTTAATATATATTGTTATATATATATATATATATATATATAATAAATATATAACATATGTTAATATATAATAACAATTTATTATATTATGAATTAGTTATATTGTTTTAAAATTATAATTTTCATAAAGAATAATAAATAAACAAAATATATGTGAAATATTTATATAAAGGTAAATTTCATTTTAAATATATAATCACGGATTACGAATAACACTCATTGATTGATAATTAGTAATTATTAATACAAACCAGCCAGGTTAATAGTATTAAGCCCAGCTGAGATAGTCAATTCCAACTTACTTCCTGTGAACTCTAAAACTACGTGTTGCCAGGTAGTTACAGCGTACTATTTGCACGAATGAGTTAAATTAGAGACTTCTTTATTATATTTACAACATTGATGAACTATTGATTTCAATTCCATTATTGAGTTAATTATTAATAACTAACAACTGAGCTGACACCGTATACATTTACATCTTCATCGGTTAGACTGGCATCGGAGTTTCCTCCATTAACAACGTAGGAGAAAGAGTTTCCAACTACTCCAGAAACATCGTTCAAACAATCGTTGCTGATAACTCCCTAAAGAGAGAGAGAGAGATCCATTGACTTATTTGTATAGATATTTCTTTTAATAAGTTTAATTTTAATATAAAATTTGTATAAATAAATGTTGATTATAATTAAATATTTAAAATGTATCTTTATAAGTTCAAACTTCCAAAGCGGCAGCTACTCCACTAGTAGTTCCGTACATCTCAAAGGTGATTTTAAGATTGGGGAGACTGTTATAGTTGTTAGCGAAGAAAGGAATCTCGAGTTGACTGGCGTTGAAGAAACCGCAGCTATTTCCTTCTGGGCAGAAGTTATCGGTAACAACAGTAACTCCTTTGTTCAAAACGTACATTCCATCGGTCGAAAGAGTGTTTCCATTCTCGAAATCGATACAGCTTACGAGTGGTCTATGAGTGACTGAGGATAATATTGTATGTATTATTAATACTGTATTATTAAAGTCGATCATATAAACTTGAGTATTTTCATTAATTACTTACACGTTGGGTTAGGTGTTCCGGTAGGTACGGATACCGATACTTGGCAGCTAGAATCAACTTCTACGCAAGATAATTTTTCGTCGTCCCAAAACATACAGTCTGGGCAAGTCATTTGGTAATGTCTGAAGGTGTCATCGCCGTTAGGTACGCACATGAAGAACTTTTGGCAATGGTTTGGGTCCAGCATAAATCCGGGAGTAGATTTGGTACGTCCGTAGCACAAATGGCATTCGACTAGACGGTATCGCATGGAGTTTAGACAATAGTGTTCAAGAATTCGTAGATATGTAGTATAACGTAAATATAATGCAAAGTTAATAAAGTAAACAATTTTATTTATATATAACGATTATTATAATTTAATTAATACAATATAAATATGTTAGATTTGCGATTATAATATATAAATAACTCTAAATAATGACTTGTGATAAATCAGTAATTTTAAACTTACCATCAAAATCAATTGAAGTTCCGGGGTTTGTAGCGTCGCAACACTTATTATTAGGAGAAGTATAAGCGGAGAAGGGCAAGAATCCTACAGTCAATTGAGATTTGATCCATGGGAAACGGACAGATGGGTTGCATACCAGACTTGCTGTAGAGATAAATTATGATATTGACCATTATTTAATATAGAAATAATAGATAATATATAACTGCATTAAATATTGAATAAAAATACATAAATATAAAAAACAAACCGCTGGCAGCAGAAGCTAAAACCAATAGAGCAACGAATACCTTCATTATCTGTAATTAATATGTAGGTTATTATATGAATATATATTGATCGATGATTTTTAATATAATGGAGTTGTTTCCGTTATATCCATTTATTATGTATAATTTAAATTAAATAATATAATTATATCTGAAATATTGTTATTTAACCCGTTATTTGTTAACCCGTTTCAAAATACTTATATCGATACAAATTATACTGTGATAATTCCTTGTGTACTAACCTCGATAAAAGAACACTATTTATTTGACAAAGTTCGAGTTATTTTATACTTTCCAATTTGTATCATGTGATTATGAAATCATCTGACCATATCCTTTATTGGATATCATATTTCAACAACTAGTTTAACAAAATATCTATTTGTGAAAATATGAGAATGTTCTAGAGAACATATATTTGTAATTATTATTACATAATCTCTGAAGTTTTATTTCAATATGTATTATTTAATACGAAGTTATTATTTGTATTTGAATAATTTGACATTATTATATTATAGAATACCAAAAATGAGCTAATATGTAATCAGTACAATAGTACATATATACTATTTTCCATATGTAATTGTATATATGTAATAGTACAAACAAAAAAAAAGTAATATATAAACAAAAGTAAATAAATAAACTAACTATATATTAAATTGTATATTAATATTACCACATTAGATTATTTTGATAAAACACAGGAAAATACTTCGAATATGTATATAGTAATTAAGTACATAGAATAAAGATATTTGATAGCGGAAGCTTTGTCTTTATAATGGAATAATAAATGTATATAATTTAAAAGTTAGCTGATACTTATAAACTATTTTTATTTATAATTTGGCTATAATTTTTAAATAAAAAGAATCTTTCAAATATAAAAATGAATCAGTTAAATGTCAAATTTATATTATCCAATCAAAAAATTATGTTATAATTTCATTAAATATATTTATCAAACCAAGGTGAGAAATAAGGATATTGAATTACTGAATTTGTGTGCCATAGTTGAACCTGTGCTTTATTACCAAAGTATATATGAATATTATATATTATAAAAATATAAATATAAATATGATACATCAAATATAATAATGTATCTACGAAATATGAAAAAAAGCTGAAAGTGTTTATGATCAATTTAAGATATGAACAGTATATTCGACATATTATTCTTTTGAAACATGAAATAATTATTCTAGAATCACACACAAAATTTCTTATAATGAAATAATGATATAATAACATAATTTAAGTATAATATAAGAACGTAATTTCATTAACCCTTTAATTTAATATTCAATCTATTAATTACTGAATACATAAACTTATTGAATATTAGTCGGTTCGGATTTCAAATGTATCGTGATTTCCATTACACCTAGTTTAGAGATGGTAAAGATATTGAATTACATAATATGTGTACCATAGTTGAACCTATAAATTGATAGATTATAATTTGAATATTAAATGTAGTAATTCTGAATCATTATTATTTGTCTCGTTTTTCGGAAAACTTAGAATTCAATTGGAAATAGACAAAATTCCACCTGATCATGAAGCTATGTCATACTTGTAAATTATGAATTATGGTATATATAGAATTAAATCATATTTAAATAAATGTAGACGGTATGTAGTTTTCTTATTATATATTCATATATTAACGGCAGGGTATTTCTACTCATTAGAATCGATGTTATATTATTACATACATTCCATATTAATATTCAATTAATATCATAGACTATAAGTTTGCTTTTTTATTATAATTATAATCATCAACAATCAGACACGAAACAACAAAATAACATACGATTTAATATAATAAATTTCATATAAAATTATACATATCGTAGGTGGCAGGAAATTTTGAAATAAGCTATATCAATTTGATCGATTATTTGGACAATACCGGTGGTATCTGATTACATAGACACATATTAAATGGATCGATTCGTTACTTGGGTTTTTTTTCGTTATCTTCGCCTGTTATCTATGGATATAAATCTATTTTATCAATTTGTGTAGCTTATTATTATTGGACGCATCGATGAGCAATTAAATCAATATAAAATATAATTATTTAATTTTTTAAAGCGCTTTAGAATTAGTATATATGAGATAATTCCAAACATACGAAATATTTGGTATACAACACTATTATATTTGTAAAGGATAACATAAATATGCTAATAAAAATTTGATGTATAGGCTCCAAATATAATTCTTTATCAACTATTTGTGACATCATATTAATGATGTGATATAATACATGATTTTAATGCAATTAAAAGAATATCATGCCTGAAAATAACAAATTCCTTTGCAAAGACAATGTAGAATTATTGGTATATTTCAAAAATAATGATCTCTGCAAAACTAGTTGATGTGTCCTTCTATCAAGTATAGGTACTTTTATTAAACTTAGTAATAATATTTTTAAATTTTAATTTAATTTTAATATTATTATATATTGGGTTTAATAAACTTTATTAAAGATAAATTAACGAATAAACACTAAGTAGCCAAGGAAAATAATATTCAGGACATAACATCATAACAATATTTTGTACTCTAATTGAGTTTGACCCCTAAGACAAAATAATAGTATATGAATACAATTTTAACGCCTATATCGAAAGGTTTTATATTGGTAAATTCAAAGGAATTTGGATGTATATATGATTTTACTAGTACACTCACACTAACATGATAATATCCTATAAATTCTAAAAATAATATATTTATTTTTAGTTTTGGTTTATAATGAGTTTTAATATTAAGCCCGATCTATAATTAAGATATCTAATAATACATATTAATAAATGAGCTACTTTTAACTATTTAATAACAATTGATAACTTTAGTATTATATATTATCTAAGTTATCATTTGTTATTACATTATCTCCTTTATTACATACGATGTATGCATTACAATAGTATATTTATTTGGATTGTCAATCTGATTTATTTTCATTGTTTTCTTTATTAATTTCATCAAGTTTAACTAATAGTCAATAGTAAACTTCCAATCGATTATTACCAATAATTAATAACATAGATATATTATATATATAATTATAATTTTTAAATTTTAATTTCCATTACCCTTATTGCGTCAAAGGACCGGGGAGGATCCCTAGCGAAATAACCGAAGGATCGGAACGGATCGCAAATCAATTAAATACTTAATTACTTAAAATAAATTATTAAATTATATTAATATATTTCCAAAATATACATTTTATAGATAACAATCTAATGTATCATATTATATTAAAATAACAAACAGTTTATATGTTAATTTATTTAAATATTTAACCATATATTAAAAAAAATAATAATAAATTAAGCTTAATAATTTTATTCAATTAGGTTCAATTAATAAAACATATATTTTATAATGTATAACATATATATATACTTAAAATTTTCGATCTATGCTTGTTTATTAGCATAAGTGTATTGTTGGGAATACAAATTAAAGAAAAATAGTCCATATTGTTAATAAATGATGATTTAAACCCCAAAAAAATATGAAAATATTTTTTTTAAATGGTGGGAAAATGTGATCTATAAAGTTACTTATGTTGAACAAAAAATAATTACATATATCATTATAAAACTTATTAAATATATTAAAATAGTGAAATGTTATGAATAAAATGCATTAATACATATGAAAATAGTGCTTGAATTTTAATAAAGACGATACAAACAAAGAGAGCGTCATTACGTTTTTAATTTTTTAATATGTCCGCTTTTTCTATACCTCAAGACTTTTCTAATGATCAAGGTGATTTATCATCAGATGATTCTTTGGGTGAATTCTGGCCCAATTTTGTATACATATATTCCCAAATTATATATTTAATTTGGTAAAATAGCAATAAACAACTTTCTTATAACTTTATATTAACAATTTTTTTAAAAAAATAGTTTACATGAATATAATTAATTATTATTTTATTTGAACATTAAATAGATAATATATTAGTTTGTAGTAGTTAAATATCTTTAATATGAGTTTTAGTTTTATATAAGAAATGTTCATGGTTCATGAGTTATGATAAATTAAATAACCCATACTAAATTAAATTTAGAAATGAATATTTAAAAAAATTTAATCGTAAATCGGACGTAATATACGGTGCCGTTTATATAACATAACTTTTTATATATTAATTATTTTAATTAAATTTAAAATCTATTATAAAGATTATTATATTATCTATTACTTTTACGAGATATGTATATACTTTAATTGAATATAAATATTAGTAAAATAATATGATGTAAATTTAACCAAATAATTAAAAAAAAAAATTGTTTACATACTCTTGATATATTCAAAATGTATTGATTTTAATTATAAAATATACTATGTCATGTATATTTATGTTTTATTTAATATTCTTGTTACTTTTATATTCATTATATTAGTATTTTCCGAGTTATGAGCTATTTTATTGACTATAGTAAAAAAATGAAAAACATGTAAAATCTAGGGATTCCGATCAGCATGTAACGCAAAAGTTATTGACGCTAAAAATGTTAATTAAATATCTATTATTTATTTAAACCTGTATACATTGTATATGTACATTATTTGTAATTTTCCGTGAATATGGTTATATCGTATCATGTGTATTGAAATAATTAATTTCGAAAATTATATACTTTAAAATAATATTACATATCATTATTTGATAAGTATTAGTAATCAATTCATGGAATAATATTTATTTGATGATATGATATATTTGTTAAATATTAAATCTATATCTAGGATTATGATAACAAATAATAATTATTGATTATATCATTGAATACATAATTTTTTAAAAATCGTTTGTTATAAAATCTCTAAAATTATCGATTTAATATTTTAAGAATTGTAATATAGTTATAAAAATTAGTAAATATGTTAAGCAATTCTGTTTATTTTTATGATATGTTTTATATTAATTTAATGTTAGTATATAAAGTATTTATATTTATATAATAATATATTCTAATTAGATTTTGCTATATCATAAATTTTCAAGCTATATTTATAATTCAGTTTGTTCTTGTTATTTATGCATTATTAACCCGTTACACACTATATATAATAGCGCTATGTTTATGAATATTCGATATAAAATAGCGTTATTTATATTTCAATATTTAAATAAAGGTAACATTTTGATATTATAATAAAGTATTAATAAATCTATAATAGCTTATTAATTTAACGTTTAATAAACGTTAATAAAACTACTTTTATCTGATTATATTAATAATTTTAATTAAAAGATATAATATATAGTCAATTTAGAAATAATAATAAATAATTGTTGAATAAATAAATTTTAGTTATATTATTTAATGTTAAATAATCGTAACCATCATTATCGTAATTTAATGTTAAATAATAGTTAAAATTTTGGTAATTAATACATTTAAAAAAATAATGGTTTGTTTATATATTTATTTGTTGAATTCAAACATTATCTCTTTAACTTCTTAAACCTCGTAGTCGATGTAGAAACAGATCTGAAATTATAATTATGATAGCATAATATATAGTATACAATAATTAATATTTAAATTTGACAGCCGATTTTAAATAATAATACTCAATATATAATAAAATAATAATAAAATGATATTAATTACATGACATTTTTGTATCCGAATAGATAGATTTTATTAAATAATAAATTAGAATAACTAATCATACTAACGTTGTCCAAGTATCCCTGGAAGTAGGTGGCAGTCGCATCGTTGATGAGGGATCCAATCACTAGTGGGCAATGACTTTGACGGATTCCAGAGAATGGAACTATTAAATATAAATAATCGGTATATTTTGAAGAATTTTTAACTTATTTTATGATATACATTAGAGTAAATATATGTTAATATATATTGTTATATATATATATATATATATATAATAAATATATAACATATGTTAATATATAATAACAATTTATTATATTATGAATTAGTTATATTGTTTTAAAATTATAATTTTCATAAAGAATAATAAATAAACAAAATATATGTGAAATATTTATATAAAGGTAAATTTCATTTTAAATATATAATCACGGATTACGAATAACACTCATTGATTGATAATTAGTAATTATTAATACAAACCAGCCAGGTTAATAGTATTAAGCCCAGCTGAGATAGTCAATTCCAACTTACTTCCTGTGAACTCTAAAACTACGTGTTGCCAGGTAGTTACAGCGTACTATTTGCACGAATGAGTTAAATTAGAGACTTCTTTATTATATTTACAACATTGATGAACTATTGATTTCAATTCCATTATTGAGTTAATTATTAATAACTAACAACTGAGCTGACACCGTATACATTTACATCTTCATCGGTTAGACTGGCATCGGAGTTTCCTCCATTAACAACGTAGGAGAAAGAGTTTCCAACTACTCCAGAAACATCGTTCAAACAATCGTTGCTGATAACTCCCTAAAGAGAGAGAGAGAGATCCATTGACTTATTTGTATAGATATTTCTTTTAATAAGTTTAATTTTAATATAAAATTTGTATAAATAAATGTTGATTATAATTAAATATTTAAAATGTATCTTTATAAGTTCAAACTTCCAAAGCGGCAGCTACTCCACTAGTAGTTCCGTACATCTCAAAGGTGATTTTAAGATTGGGGAGACTGTTATAGTTGTTAGCGAAGAAAGGAATCTCGAGTTGACTGGCGTTGAAGAAACCGCAGCTATTTCCTTCTGGGCAGAAGTTATCGGTAACAACAGTAACTCCTTTGTTCAAAACGTACATTCCATCGGTCGAAAGAGTGTTTCCATTCTCGAAATCGATACAGCTTACGAGTGGTCTATGAGTGACTGAGG
Source organism: Osedax frankpressi (assembly GCA_964035775.1). Lineage (NCBI taxonomy): Eukaryota > Metazoa > Annelida > Polychaeta > Sabellida > Siboglinidae > Osedax > Osedax frankpressi. Next base: position 42,702,991 of record OZ038312.1, read on the forward strand.
ATAATATTGTATGTATTATTAATACTGTATTATTAAAGTCGATCATATAAACTTGAGTATTTTCATTAATTACTTACACGTTGGGTTAGGTGTTCCGGTAGGTACGGATACCGATACTTGGCAGCTAGAATCAACTTCTACGCAAGATAATTTTTCGTCGTCCCAAAACATACAGTCTGGGCAAGTCATTTGGTAATGTCTGAAGGTGTCATCGCCGTTAGGTACGCACATGAAGAACTTTTGGCAATGGTTTGGGTCCAGCATAAATCCGGGAGTAGATTTGGTACGTCCGTAGCACAAATGGCATTCGACTAGACGGTATCGCATGGAGTTTAGACAATAGTGTTCAAGAATTCGTAGATATGTAGTATAACGTAAATATAATGCAAAGTTAATAAAGTAAACAATTTTATTTATATATAACGATTATTATAATTTAATTAATACAATATAAATATGTTAGATTTGCGATTATAATATATAAATAACTCTAAATAATGACTTGTGATAAATCAGTAATTTTAAACTTACCATCAAAATCAATTGAAGTTCCGGGGTTTGTAGCGTCGCAACACTTATTATTAGGAGAAGTATAAGCGGAGAAGGGCAAGAATCCTACAGTCAATTGAGATTTGATCCATGGGAAACGGACAGATGGGTTGCATACCAGACTTGCTGTAGAGATAAATTATGATATTGACCATTATTTAATATAGAAATAATAGATAATATATAACTGCATTAAATATTGAATAAAAATACATAAATATAAAAAACAAACCGCTGGCAGCAGAAGCTAAAACCAATAGAGCAACGAATACCTTCATTATCTGTAATTAATATGTAGGTTATTATATGAATATATATTGATCGATGATTTTTAATATAATGGAGTTGTTTCCGTTATATCCATTTATTATGTATAATTTAAATTAAATAATATAATTATATCTGAAATATTGTTATTTAACCCGTTATTTGTTAACCCGTTTCAAAATACTTATATCGATACAAATTATACTGTGATAATTCCTTGTGTACTAACCTCGATAAAAGAACACTATTTATTTGACAAAGTTCGAGTTATTTTATACTTTCCAATTTGTATCATGTGATTATGAAATCATCTGACCATATCCTTTATTGGATATCATATTTCAACAACTAGTTTAACAAAATATCTATTTGTGAAAATATGAGAATGTTCTAGAGAACATATATTTGTAATTATTATTACATAATCTCTGAAGTTTTATTTCAATATGTATTATTTAATACGAAGTTATTATTTGTATTTGAATAATTTGACATTATTATATAATAGAATACCAAAAATGAGCTAATATGTAATCAGTACAATAGTACATATATACTAGTTTCCATATGTAATTGTATATATGTAATAGTACAAACAAAAAAAAGTAATATATAAACAAAAGTAAATAAATAAACTAACTATATATTAAATTGTATATTAATATTCACATTAGATTATTTTGATAACACACAGGAAAATACTTCGAATATGTATATAGTAATTAAGTAGATAGAATAAAGATATTTGATAGCGGAAGCTTTGTCTTTATAATGGAATTATAAATGTATATAATTTAAAAGTTAGCTGATACTTATAAACTATTTTTATTTATAATTTGGCTATAATTTTTAAATAAAAAGAATCTTTCAAATATAAAAATGAATTAGTTAAATTTATATTATCCAATCAAAAAATTATGTTATAATTTCATTAAATATATTCATCAAACCAAGGTGAGAAATAAAGATATTGAATTACTGAATTTGTGTGCCATAGTTGAACCTGTGCTTTATTACCAAAGTATATATGAATATTATATATTATAAAAATATAAATATAAATATGATACATCAAATATAATAATGTATCTACGAAATATGAAAAAAAGCTGAAAGTGTTTATGATCAATTTAAGATATGAACAGTATATTCGACATATTATTCTTTTGAAACATGAAATAATTATTCTAGAATCACACACAAAATTTCTTATAATGAAATAATGATATAATAACATAATTTAAGTATAATATAATAACGTAATTTCATTAACCCTTTTATTTAATATTCAATCTATTAATTACTGAATACATAAACTTATTGAATATTAGTCGGTTCGGATTTCAAATTTATCGTGATTTCCATTGCACCTAGTTTAGAGATGGTAAATATATTGAATTACATAATATGTGTACCATAGTTGAACATATAAATTGATAGATTCTAATTTGAATATTAAATGTAGTAATTCTGAATCATTATTATTTGTCTCGTTTTTCGGAAAACTTAGAATTCAATTGGAAATAGACAAAATTCCACCTGATCATGAAGCTATGTCATACTTGTAAATTATGAATTATGGTATATATAGAATTAAATCATATTTAAATAAATGTAGACGGTATATAGTTTTCTTATTATATATTCATATATTAACGGCAGGGTATTTCTACTCATTAGAATCGATGTTATATTATTACATACATTCCATATTAATATTCAATTAATATCATAGACTATAAGTTTGCTTTTTTATTATAATTATAATCATCAACAATCAGACACGAAACAACAAAATAACATACGATTTAATATAATAAATTTCATATAAAATTATACATATCGTAGGTGGCAGGAAATTGTGAAATAAGCTATATCAATTTGATCGATTATTTGGACAATACCGGTGGTATCTGATTACATAGACACATATTAAATGGATCGATTCGTTACTTGGGTTTTTTTTCGTTATCTTCGCCTGTTATCTATGGATATAAATCTATTTTATCAATTTGTGTAGCTTATTATTATTGGACGCATCGATGAGCAATTAAATCAATATAAAATATAATTATTTAAATTTTTTAAAGCGCTTTAGAATTAGTATATATGAGATAATTCCAAACATACGAAATATTTGGTATACAACACTATTATATTTGTAAAGGATAACATAAATATGCTAATAAAAATGTGATGTATAGGCTCCAAATATAATTATTTAGCAACTATTTAGGACATCATATTAATGATGTGATATAATACATGATTTAAATGCAATTAAAAGAATATCATGCCCGAAAATAACAAATTCCTTTGCAAAGACAATGTAGAAATATTGGTATATTTTAAAAATAAAATGATCTCTGTAAAACTAGTTGACGTGTCCTTCTATCAAGTATAGGTACTTTTATTAAACTTAGTAATAATATTTTTAAATTTAAATTTAATTTTAATATCGTAATATTATTATTATATATTGGGTTTAATAAACTTTATTAAAGATAAATTAATAAATAAACACAAAGTAGCCAAGGAAAATTATATTCAGGATATAACATCATAACAATATATTGTACTCTAATTGAGTTTGACCCCTATAACAAAATAATAGTAAATGAATATAATGTCAATGCCTATATCGAAAGGTTTTATATTGGTAAATTCAAAGGAATTTTATGTATATATGATTTTACTAGTACAATCACACTTACATGATAAGATCCTATCAATTCTAAAAATAATATATTTATTTGTAGTTTTTGTTTATAATGAGTTTTAATATTAAGCCCGATCTATAATTAAGATATCTAATAATACATATTAATAAATGAGCTACTTTTAACTATTTAATAACAATTGCAAACTTTAATATTATATATTATCTAAGTTATCATTTGTTATTAAACGATCTCCTTTATTACATACGATATATGCATTACAATAGTATATTTATATGGATTGTCAATCTGATTTATTTTCATTGTTTTCTTTATTAATTTCATCAAGTTTAACGAATAGTCAATAGGAGATTTCCAATCGATTATTACCAATAATTAATAACATAGATATATTATATATATAATTATAATTTTAAAATTTTAATTTCCATTAATTAAATATCTGTTATTTATTTAAACCTGTATACATTGTATATGTACATTATTTGTAATTTTCCGTGAATATGGTTATATCGTATCATGTGTATTGAAATAATTAATTTCGAAAATTATATACTTTAAAATAATATTACATATCATTATTTGATAAGTATTAGTAATCAATTCATGGAATAATATTTATTTGATGATATGATATATTTGTTAAATATTAAATCTATATCTAGGATTATGATAACAAATAATAATTATTGATTATATCATTGAATACATAATTTTTTTAAAATCGTTTGTTATAAAATCTCTAAAATTATCGATTTAATATTTTAAGAATTGTAATATAGTTATAAAAATTAGTAAATATGTTAAGCAATTCTGTTTATTTTTATGATATTTTTTATATTAATTTAATGTTAGTATATAAAGTATTTATATTTATATAATAATATATTCTAATTAGATTTTGCTATATCATACATTTTCAAGCTATATTTATAATTCATTTTGTTCTTGTTATTTATGCATTATTAACCCGTTACACACTATATATAATAGCGCTATGTTTATGAATATTCGATATAAAATAGCGTTATTTATATTTCAATATTTAAATAAAGGTAGCATTTTGATATTATAATAAAGTATTAATAAATCTATAATAGCTTATTAATTTAACGTTTAATAAACGTTAATAAAACTACTTTTATCTGATTATATTAATAATTTTAATTAAAAGATATAATATATAGTCAATTTAGAAATAATAATAAATAATTGTTGAATAAATAAATTTTAGTTATATTATTTAATGTTAAATAATCGTAACCATCATTATCGTTATTTAATGTTAAATAATAGTTAAAAATTTGGTAATTAATACATTTAAAAAAATAATGGTTTGTTTATATATTTATTTGTTGAATTCAAACATTATCTCTTTAACTTATTAAACGACGTAGTCGATGTAGAAACAGATCTGAAATTATAATTAAGATATAATAATATATAGTATACAATAATTAATATTTAAATTTGACAGCCGATTTTAAATAATAATACTCAATATATAATAAAATAATAATAAAATGATATTAATTACATGACATTTTTGTATCCGAATAGATAGATTTTATTAAATAATAAATTAGAATAACTAATCATACTAACGTTGTCCAAGTATCCCTGGAAGTAGGTGGTAGTCGCATCGTTGATGAGGGATCCAATCACTAGTGGGCAATGACTTTGACGGATTCCAGAGAATGGAACTATTAAATATAAATAATCGGTATATTTTGAAGAATTTTTAACTTATTTTATGATATACATTAGAGTAAATATATGTTAATATATATTGATATATATATATATATATATATAATAAATATATAACATATGTTAATATATAATAACAATTTATTATATTATGAATTAGTTATATTGTTTTAAAATTATAATTTTCATAAAGAATAATAAATAAACAAAATATATGTGAAATATTTATATAAAGGTAAATTTCATTTTAAATATATAATCACGGATTACGAATAACACTCATTGATTGATAATTAGTAATTATTAATACAAACCAGCCAGGTTAATAGTATTAAGCCCAGCTGAGATAGTCAATTCCAACTTACTTCCTGTGAACTCTAAAACTACGTGTTGCCAGGTAGTTACAGCGTACTATTTGCACGAATGAGTTAAATTAGAGACTTCTTTATTATATTTACAACATTGATGAACTATTGATTTCAATTCCATTATTGAGTTAATTATTAATAACTAACAACTGAGCTGACACCGTATACATTTACATCTTCATCGGTTAGACTGGCATCGGAGTTTCCTCCATTAACAACGTAGGAGAAAGAGTTTCCAACTACTCCAGAAACATCGTTCAAACAATCGTTGCTGATAACTCCCTAAAGAGAGAGAGAGAGATCCATTGACTTATTTGTATAGATATTTCTTTTAATAAGTTTAATTTTAATATAAAATTTGTATAAATAAATGTTGATTATAATTAAATATTTAAAATGTATCTTTATAAGTTCAAACTTCCAAAGCGGCAGCTACTCCACTAGTAGTTCCGTACATCTCAAAGGTGATTTTAAGATTGGGGAGACTGTTATAGTTGTTAGCGAAGAAAGGAATCTCGAGTTGACTGGCGTTGAAGAAACCGCAGCTATTTCCTTCTGGGCAGAAGTTATCGGTAACAACAGTAACTCCTTTGTTCAAAACGTACATTCCATCGGTCGAAAGAGTGTTTCCATTCTCGAAATCGATACAGCTTACGAGTGGTCTATGAGTGACTGAGGATAATATTGTATGTATTATTAATACTGTATTATTAAAGTCGATCATATAAACTTGAGTATTTTCATTAATTACTTACACGTTGGGTTAGGTGTTCCGGTAGGTACGGATACCGATACTTGGCAGCTAGAATCAACTTCTACGCAAGATAATTTTTCGTCGTCCCAAAACATACAGTCTGGGCAAGTCATTTGGTAATGTCTGAAGGTGTCATCGCCGTTAGGTACGCACATGAAGAACTTTTGGCAATGGTTTGGGTCCAGCATAAATCCGGGAGTAGATTTGGTACGTCCGTAGCACAAATGGCATTCGACTAGACGGTATCGCATGGAGTTTAGACAATAGTGTTCAAGAATTCGTAGATATGTAGTATAACATAAATATAATGCAAAGTTAATAAAGTAAACAATTTTATTTATATATAACGATTATTATAATTTAATTAATACAATATAAATATGTTAGATTTGCGATTATAATATATAAATAACTCTAAATAATGACTTGTGATAAATCAGTAATTTTAAACTTACCATCAAAATCAATTGAAGTTCCGGGGTTTGTAGCGTCGCAACACTTATTATTAGGAGAAGTATAAGCGGAGAAGGGCAAGAATCCTACAGTCAATTGAGATTTGATCCATGGGAAACGGACAGATGGGTTGCATACCAGACTTGCTGTAGAGATAAATTATGATATTGACCATTATTTAATATAGAAATAATAGATAATATATAACTGCATTAAATATTGAATAAAAATACATAAATATAAAAAACAAACCGCTGGCAGCAGAAGCTAAAACCAATAGAGCAACGAATACCTTCATTATCTGTAATTAATATGTAGGTTATTATATGAATATATATTGATCGATGATTTTTAATATAATGGAGTTGTTTCCGTTATATCCATTTATTATGTATAATTTAAATTAAATAATATAATTATATCTGAAATATTGTTATTTAACCCGTTATTTGTTAACCCGTTTCAAAATACTTATATCGATACAAATTATACTGTGATAATTCCTTGTGTACTAACCTCGATAAAAGAACACTATTTATTTGACAAAGTTCGAGTTATTTTATACTTTCCAATTTGTATCATGTGATTATGAAATCATCTGACCATATCCTTTATTGGATATCATATTTCAACAACTAGTTTAACAAAATATCTATTTGTGAAAATATGAGAATGTTCTAGAGAACATATATTTGTAATTATTATTACATAATCTCTGAAGTTTTATTTCAATATGTATTATTTAATACGAAGTTATTATTTGTATTTGAATAATTTGACATTATTATATAATAGAATACCAAAAATGAGCTAATATGTAATCAGTACAATAGTACATATATACTAGTTTCCATATGTAATTGTATATATGTAATAGTACAAACAAAAAAAAGTAATATATAAACAAAAGTAAATAAATAAACTAACTATATATTAAATTGTATATTAATATTCACATTAGATTATTTTGATAACACACAGGAAAATACTTCGAATATGTATATAGTAATTAAGTAGATAGAATAAAGATATTTGATAGCGGAAGCTTTGTCTTTATAATGGAATTATAAATGTATATAATTTAAAAGTTAGCTGATACTTATAAACTATTTTTATTTATAATTTGGCTATAATTTTTAAATAAAAAGAATCTTTCAAATATAAAAATGAATTAGTTAAATTTATATTATCCAATCAAAAAATTATGTTATAATTTCATTAAATATATTCATCAAACCAAGGTGAGAAATAAAGATATTGAATTACTGAATTTGTGTGCCATAGTTGAACCTGTGCTTTATTACCAAAGTATATATGAATATTATATATTATAAAAATATAAATATAAATATGATACATCAAATATAATAATGTATCTACGAAATATGAAAAAAAGCTGAAAGTGTTTATGATCAATTTAAGATATGAACAGTATATTCGACATATTATTCTTTTGAAACATGAAATAATTATTCTAGAATCACACACAAAATTTCTTATAATGAAATAATGATATAATAACATAATTTAAGTATAATATAATAACGTAATTTCATTAACCCTTTTATTTAATATTCAATCTATTAATTACTGAATACATAAACTTATTGAATATTAGTCGGTTCGGATTTCAAATTTATCGTGATTTCCATTGCACCTAGTTTAGAGATGGTAAATATATTGAATTACATAATATGTGTACCATAGTTGAACATATAAATTGATAGATTCTAATTTTAATATTAAATGTAGTAATTCTGAATCATTATTATTTGTCTCGTTTTTCGGAAAACTTAGAATTCAATTGGAAATAGACAAAATTCCACCTGATCATGAAGCTATGTCATACTTGTAAATTATGAATTATGGTATATATAGAATTAAATCATATTTAAATAAATGTAGACGGTATATAGTTTTCTTATTATATATTCATATATTAACGGCAGGGTATTTCTACTCATTAGAATCGATGTTATATTATTACATACATTCCATATTAATATTCAATTAATATCATAGACTATAAGTTTGCTTTTTTATTATAATTATAATCATCAACAATCAGACACGAAACAACAAAATAACATACGATTTAATATAATAAATTTCATATAAAATTATACATATCGTAGGTGGCAGGAAATTGTGAAATAAGCTATATCAATTTGATCGATTATTTGGACAATACCGGTGGTATCTGATTACATAGACACATATTAAATGGATCGATTCGTTACTTGGGTTTTTTTTCGTTATCTTCGCCTGTTATCTATGGATATAAATCTATTTTATCAATTTGTGTAGCTTATTATTATTGGACGCATCGATGAGCAATTAAATCAATATAAAATATAATTATTTAAATTTTTTAAAGCGCTTTAGAATTAGTATATATGAGATAATTCCAAACATACGAAATATTTGGTATACAACACTATTATATTTGTAAAGGATAACATAAATATGCTAATAAAAATGTGATGTATAGGCTCCAAATATAATTATTTAGCAACTATTTAGGACATCATATTAATGATGTGATATAATACATGATTTAAATGCAATTAAAAGAATATCATGCCCGAAAATAACAAATTCCTTTGCAAAGACAATGTAGAAATATTGGTATATTTTAAAAATAAAATGATCTCTGTAAAACTAGTTGATGTGTCCTTCTATCAAGTATAGGTACTTTTATTAAACTTAGTAATAATATTTTTAAATTTAAATTTAATTTTAATATCGTAATATTATTATTATATATTGGGTTTAATAAACTTTATTAAAGATAAATTAATAAATAAACACAAAGTAGCCAAGGAAAATTATATTCAGGATATAACATCATAACAATATATTGTACTCTAATTGAGTTTGACCCCTATAACAAAATAATAGTAAATGAATATAATGTCAATGCCTATATCGAAAGGTTTTATATTGGTAAATTCAAAGGAATTTTATGTATATATGATTTTACTAGTACAATCACACTTACATGATAAGATCCTATCAATTCTAAAAATAATATATTTATTTGTAGTTTTTGTTTATAATGAGTTTTAATATTAAGCCCGATCTATAATTAAGATATCTAATAATACATATTAATAAATGAGCTACTTTTAACTATTTAATAACAATTGCAAACTTTAATATTATATATTATCTAAGTTATCATTTGTTATTAAACGATCTCCTTTATTACATACGATATATGCATTACAATAGTATATTTATATGGATTGTCAATCTGATTTATTTTCATTGTTTTCTTTATTAATTTCATCAAGTTTAACGAATAGTCAATAGGAGATTTCCAATCGATTATTACCAATAATTAATAACATAGATATATTATATATATAATTATAATTTTAAAATTTTAATTTCCATTAATTAAATATCTGTTATTTATTTAAACCTGTATACATTGTATATGTACATTATTTGTAATTTTCCGTGAATATGGTTATATCGTATCATGTGTATTGAAATAATTAATTTCGAAAATTATATACTTTAAAATAATATTACATATCATTATTTGATAAGTATTAGTAATCAATTCATGGAATAATATTTATTTGATGATATGATATATTTGTTAAATATTAAATCTATATCTAGGATTATGATAACAAATAATAATTATTGATTATATCATTGAATACATAATTTTTTTAAAATCGTTTGTTATAAAATCTCTAAAATTATCGATTTAATATTTTAAGAATTGTAATATAGTTATAAAAATTAGTAAATATGTTAAGCAATTCTGTTTATTTTTATGATATTTTTTATATTAATTTAATGTTAGTATATAAAGTATTTATATTTATATAATAATATATTCTAATTAGATTTTGCTATATCATACATTTTCAAGCTATATTTATAATTCATTTTGTTCTTGTTATTTATGCATTATTAACCCGTTACACACTATATATAATAGCGCTATGTTTATGAATATTCGATATAAAATAGCGTTATTTATATTTCAATATTTAAATAAAGGTAGCATTTTGATATTATAATAAAGTATTAATAAATCTATAATAGCTTATTAATTTAACGTTTAATAAACGTTAATAAAACTACTTTTATCTGATTATATTAATAATTTTAATTAAAAGATATAATATATAGTCAATTTAGAAATAATAATAAATAATTGTTGAATAAATAAATTTTAGTTATATTATTTAATGTTAAATAATCGTAACCATCATTATCGTTATTTAATGTTAAATAATAGTTAAAAATTTGGTAATTAATACATTTAAAAAAATAATGGTTTGTTTATATATTTATTTGTTGAATTCAAACATTATCTCTTTAACTTATTAAACGACGTAGTCGATGTAGAAACAGATCTGAAATTATAATTAAGATATAATAATATATAGTATACAATAATTAATATTTAAATTTGACAGCCGATTTTAAATAATAATACTCAATATATAATAAAATAATAATAAAATGATATTAATTACATGACATTTTTGTATCCGAATAGATAGATTTTATTAAATAATAAATTAGAATAACTAATCATACTAACGTTGTCCAAGTATCCCTGGAAGTAGGTGGTAGTCGCATCGTTGATGAGGGATCCAATCACTAGTGGGCAATGACTTTGACGGATTCCAGAGAATGGAACTATTAAATATAAATAATCGGTATATTTTGAAGAATTTTTAACTTATTTTATGATATACATTAGAGTAAATATATGTTAATATATATTGATATATATATATATATATATATAATAAATATATAACATATGTTAATATATAATAACAATTTATTATATTATGAATTAGTTATATTGTTTTAAAATTATAATTTTCATAAAGAATAATAAATAAACAAAATATATGTGAAATATTTATATAAAGGTAAATTTCATTTTAAATATATAATCACGGATTACGAATAACACTCATTGATTGATAATTAGTAATTATTAATACAAACCAGCCAGGTTAATAGTATTAAGCCCAGCTGAGATAGTCAATTCCAACTTACTTCCTGTGAACTCTAAAACTACGTGTTGCCAGGTAGTTACAGCGTACTATTTGCACGAATGAGTTAAATTAGAGACTTCTTTATTATATTTACAACATTGATGAACTATTGATTTCAATTCCATTATTGAGTTAATTATTAATAACTAACAACTGAGCTGACACCGTATACATTTACATCTTCATCGGTTAGACTGGCATCGGAGTTTCCTCCATTAACAACGTAGGAGAAAGAGTTTCCAACTACTCCAGAAACATCGTTCAAACAATCGTTGCTGATAACTCCCTAAAGAGAGAGAGAGAGATCCATTGACTTATTTGTATAGATATTTCTTTTAATAAGTTTAATTTTAATATAAAATTTGTATAAATAAATGTTGATTATAATTAAATATTTAAAATGTATCTTTATAAGTTCAAACTTCCAAAGCGGCAGCTACTCCACTAGTAGTTCCGTACATCTCAAAGGTGATTTTAAGATTGGGGAGACTGTTATAGTTGTTAGCGAAGAAAGGAATCTCGAGTTGACTGGCGTTGAAGAAACCGCAGCTATTTCCTTCTGGGCAGAAGTTATCGGTAACAACAGTAACTCCTTTGTTCAAAACGTACATTCCATCGGTCGAAAGAGTGTTTCCATTCTCGAAATCGATACAGCTTACGAGTGGTCTATGAGTGACTGAGGATAATATTGTATGTATTATTAATACTGTATTATTAAAGTCGATCATATAAACTTGAGTATTTTCATTAATTACTTACACGTTGGGTTAGGTGTTCCGGTAGGTACGGATACCGATACTTGGCAGCTAGAATCAACTTCTACGCAAGATAATTTTTCGTCGTCCCAAAACATACAGTCTGGGCAAGTCATTTGGTAATGTCTGAAGGTGTCATCGCCGTTAGGTACGCACATGAAGAACTTTTGGCAATGGTTTGGGTCCAGCATAAATCCGGGAGTAGATTTGGTACGTCCGTAGCACAAATGGCATTCGACTAGACGGTATCGCATGGAGTTTAGACGATAGTGTTCAAGAATTCGTAGATATGTAGTATAACGTAAATATAATGCAAAGTTAATAAAGTAAACAATTTTATTTATATATAACGATTATTATAATTTAATTAATACAATATAAATATGGTAGATTTGCGATTATAATATATAAATAACTCTAAATAATGACTTGTGATAAATCAGTAATTTTAAACTTACCATCAAAATCAATTGAAGTTCCGGGGTTTGTAGCATCGCAACACTTATTATTAGGAGAAGTATAAGCGGAGAAGGGCAAGAATCCTACAGTCAATTGAGATTTGATCCATGGGAAACGGACAGATGGGTTGCATACCAGACTTGCTGTAGAGATAAATTATGATATTGACCATTATTTAATATAGAAATAATAGATAATATATAACTGCATTAAATATTGAATAAAAATACATAAATATAAAAAACAAACCGCTGGCAGCAGAAGCTAAGACCAATAGAGCAACGAATACCTTCATTATCTGTAATTAATATGTAGGTTATTATATGAATATATATTGATCGATGATTTTTAATATAATGGAGTTGTTTCCGTTATATCCATTTGTTATGTATAATTTAAATTAAATAATATAATTATATCTGAAATATTGTTATTTAACCCGTTATTTGTTAACCCGTTTCAAAATACTTATATCGATACAAATTATACTGTGATAATTCCTTGTGTACTAACCTCGATAAAAGAACACTATTTATTTGACAAAGTTCGAGTTATTTTATACTTTCCAATTTGTATCATGTGATTATGAAATCATCTGACCATATCCTTTATTGGATATCATATTTCAACAACTAGTTTAACAAAATATCTATTTGTGAAAATATGAGAATGTTCTAGAGAACATATATTTGTAATTATTATTACATAATATCTGAAGTTTTATTTCAATATGTATTGTTTAATACGAAGTTATTATTTGTATTTGAATAATTTGACATTATTATATAATATAATACCAAAAATGAGCTAATATGTAATCAGTACAATAGTACATATATACTAGTTTCCATATGTAATTGTATATATGTAATAGTACAAACAAAAAAAAAGTAATATATAAACAAAAGTAAATAAATAAACTAACTATATATTAAATTGTATATTAATATTACCACATTAGATTATTTTGATAACACACAGGAAAATACTTCGAATATGTATATAGTAATTAAGTACGTAGAATAAAGATATTTGATAGCGGAAGCTTTGTCTTTATAATGGAATAATAAATGTATATAATTTAAAAGTTAGCTGATACTTATAAACTATTTTTATTTATAATTTGGCTATAATTTTTAAATAAAAAGAATCTTTCAAATATAAAAATGAATCAGTTAAATTTATATTATCCAATCAAAAAATTATGTTATAATTTCATTAAATATATTCATCAAACCAAGGTGAGAAATAAAGATATTGAATTACTGAATTTGTGTGCCATAGTTGAACCTGTGCTTTATTACCAAAGTATATATGAATATTATATATTATAAAAATATAAATATAAATTTGATACATCAAATATAATAATGTATCTACGAAATATGAAAAAAAGCTGAAAGTGTTTATGATCAATTTAAGATATGAACAGTATATTCGACATATTATTCTTTTGAAACATGAAATAATTATTCTAGAATCACGCACAAAATTTCTTATAATGAAATAATGATATAATAACGTAATTTCATTATAATATAAGAACAAGTATAATATAAGAACGTAATTTCATTAACCCTTTTATTTAATATTCAATCTATTAATTACTGAATACATAAACTTATTGAATATTAATCGGTTCGGATTTCAAATGTATCGTGATTTCCATTGCACCTAGTTTAGAGATGGTAAAGATATCGAATTACATAATATGTGTACCATAGTTGAACCTATAAATTGATAGATTCTAATTTGAATATTAAATGTAGTAATTCTGAATCATTATTATTTGTCTCGTTTTTCGGAAAACTTAGAATTCAATTGGAAATAGACAAAATGCCACCTGATCATGAAGCTATGTCATACTTGTAAATTATGAATTATGGTATATATAGAATTAAATCATATTTAAATAAATGTAGACGGTATATAGTTTTCTTATTATATATTCATATATTAACGGCAGAGTATTTCTACTCATTAGAATCGATGTTATATTATTACATACATTCCATATTAATATTCAATTAATATCATAGACTATAA
The DNA here is from genome assembly GCA_964035775.1 of Osedax frankpressi. Lineage (NCBI taxonomy): Eukaryota > Metazoa > Annelida > Polychaeta > Sabellida > Siboglinidae > Osedax > Osedax frankpressi. The sequence continues at coordinate 42,718,075 of OZ038312.1, forward strand.
GTTTGCTTTTTTATTATAATTATAATCATCAACAATCAGACACGAAACAACAAAATAACATACGATATAATATAATAAATTTCATATAAAATTATACATATCGTAGGTGGCAGGAAATTTTGAAATAAGCTATATCAATTTGATCGATTATTTGGACAATACCGGTGGTATCTGATTACATAGACACATATTAAATGGATCGATTCGTTACTTGGGTTTTTTTTCGTTATCTTCGCCTGTTATCTATGGATATAAATCTATTTTATCAATTTGTGTAGCTTATTATTATTGGACGCATCGATGAGCAATTAAATCAATATAAAATATAATTATTTAATTTTTTAAAGCGCTTTAGAATTAGTATATATGAGATAATTCCAAACATACGAAATATTTGGTATACAACACTATTATATTTGTAAAGGATAACATAAATATGCTAATACAAATTTGATGTATAGGCTCCAAATATAATTCTTTATCAACTATTTGTGACATCATATTAATGATGTGATATAATACATGATTTTAATGCAATTAAAAGAATATCATGCCTGAAAATAACAAATTCCTTTGCAAAGACAATGTAGAATTATTGGTATATTTCAAAAATAATGATCTCTGCAAAACTAGTTGATGTGTCCTTCTATCAAGTATAGGTACTTTTATTAAACTTAGTAATAATATTTTTAAATTTTAATTTAATTTTAATATTATTATATATTGGGTTTAATAAACTTTATTAAAGATAAATTAACGAATAAACACTAAGTAGCCAAGGAAAATAATATTCAGGACATAACATCATAACAATATTTTGTACTCTAATTGAGTTTGACCCCTAAGACAAAATAATAGTATATGAATACAATTTTAACGCCTATATCGAAAGGTTTTATATTGGTAAATTCAAAGGAATTTGGATGTATATATGATTTTACTAGTACACTCACACTAACATGATAATATCCTATAAATTCTAAAAATAATATATTTATTTTTAGTTTTGGTTTATAATGAGTTTAAATATTAAGCCCGATCTATAATTAAGATATCTAATAATACATATTAATAAATGAGCTACTTTTAACTATTTAATAACAATTGATAACTTTAGTATTATATATTATCTATTTAGTATTATAAGTTATCATTTGTTATTACATTATCTCCTTTATTACATACTAGGGTTGTAAATGATACTCAAAGTCAAAGTATCGATACAGTATTAAAAATAAAAAGTACTAAAATTATATTTAAAAATATTTTTGCAAATTAATTTAGTGTTTTCCATATATTTTGGAATTATTAACTATTATAATATTGCAATTGATAAATTAGAAAGTTAATCAGTAAATAACAAAGAAATTTTATTAAATTTAATATAAAATGATGATAAAAATAAAAATAATATATATAAAACTATTATATGTAATTATAAGTGAGCGAATATTTTATCATCATCAAGAAAGAGATGGGATGACGAACACCTAGATATGCTTATATTTTTTAATAATACAAATTCTTTAATGCATATGTCATAAGCCATTCACGACCGACCACTACTCTTCCTCTACCGATAAGACTAAATACTACCCGCCCATCTACTACTCTACCTCCCCCTTTCCGCGCGGCGACTGCTCCACATTCAAGCCATTCACGACCGCCCACTAGTAACTCAAATCCGTTAAAACGACGTAAACCATCTACTCAATACTCAACACAATCAAGTGATCTTTCACCATCAATGTCCCCATCGCCACAAATAACAATTAGGAAAACAGATGTAGGAAAAAGGAGACGCATAGAAAAAAATATTGAAAGTTTAAAACAAATTAATATAGATTATAATAATATAGTAGGACATCAAGCAGAAGAAAATTTTAATAGGATTTATGAAATGATAACACCCATAGATCTAAAAATTAATCATGTTATCGATAGGTTAACTTCCATTGAAGAAATTATCCCTATTAATCTTGCATTAAATAAAATGTATAAATAATATTGCTTTTATTATTAAGTAATTATAGTAAATGAGATAAATAGTCTCGCATCAAATTTCCATTATTAGGATTATTGGTATTATTAATTTCTATATCTAATGTTTCATTTTCTAATGATTCAAAAAGAAAATCGTCGTTATTATTTAAGCAAATATTATGTAAAATAAAACATGCCGATATTACATAATGCATATTTTCAAATTGTGTATCCTGTTTTTTTAACAAGATTCTCCATCGTGCTTTCAGAAGTCCAAATGCCTGCTCTATTATCATTCTTATACTCGAATTTACAAAATTAAAATTTGTTTCGCGTGCATTTAAATTTCTTCCAGAAAACGGTTTTATAAGCCAGGGATAATTCGGATAAGCTGCATCTCCAATAATAACAAATCTTTCGTTATTCTGAGAAATAAAATTTAATATATATAAGTTTATAGTATTTTGACACTAATTAATATATATTATTTAATAAATTGTAATTTACTTACTGAGTTAAATCTCCTAAAATGATTATTATAAAATCTATCAAAGGGTGAATTTGCACAAACTCTTGCGTCGTGAGCTTTCCCTGGATATCCAATCAATATATCCGTAAACCTAAATTCGTAAAAGAAATTATAAATGAATATTTAATTAATTTTATCTATTTAATATATAAGACAATATAAAGAATTTAAAATAACCTCCGCTTACTATCACATATGGCTTGAACATTAATTGAATAAAAATGTTTTCGATTAAAATAATCTTCTGGATTTTCTTTTGGGGCTATTATTGGGATATGAGTTCCATCAATAGCTCCGACACATTGAGGAAATCCACGATTTTCAAACCCAAGGCAGAAAATATTGAGTCTTCTTTCATCGGTCGGGAAATTTATTACCGTATCCAAAAGAGTATCATGTATAGCTCGAATAACCTACATAATTAATTAAATTATAATAAATTATTTATTTTAAATATAATGTATTAAAATTTATAATTGATATATTCACCTGGTTTGTCCATTTAATAGCAGACGATTTACAAACACGAAATTTGTGTGCGATTGAGCGATAGTCGCAATTTGTAGATAATCTGTATATAATTTTTATAGTAAAAGAATTGAAATTAGTATATAAATATTTTATTATAAAGTTAACCTCCATATTGTAATTGCGATCTTTAATTGGATGGAAGGGATGTTAGAATTAGCATCAGAATATAATCTATATCCAATTTTACTACATAAATAATTGAATGTAGTTTTATTCAATCTGAAATTTAATATTATTTTTATAAACTTTAAATATAAAATATATGAAAAAATTTAAGAAATTATTAAACAGATATATTACTTATTAAAACTAAATATATTATTAATATTTATATACAACTAATAATTATGTACACTTATAATATACATCAGAAATTTATTTGTTGGAATATATAATTATAATTGATAAAATGCATATCTATTTATATTAAAATTTATCATAAAATCTATATGTAACGAATTTGGAAATATCTGTTGATACTGTTAAAACAAATATTCATGTTCTTAAAATATGTCATTAATACTCCGTTGATTATCAAATTACGAAATATATATTTTAAAAGAGGTAATTTCAAATCAAATATTTTAATATTATAATTGAATACTATTAGTCCTCGTAATTGGTAAATTTATAATATAAACATTTAAACTTTATTATATTTTTTATATATATTTTTTATATATATTTTTTATCTTTTAATAAATAATGTTGATCAGTTTTAACTTCATATTCCTTTATAGCTTCTTTATATAATATAAAATCTTCCTCATGGGTTATTTTTTTTGTTAAAATAGTTTATTATCTGTATTAATCTATTCACTCTCTATACTATTTGTTTTAATAAACATGATATTAGATATTGTATGCCGATATATAGGAATATAAATTAAAATATATTTTACGAAATTTTATAAATTATTTAAACTTCGCGCTCCTATAAAGTTTCAAATTTAATATACAATTCAAATAATTTAATATTATAATAATGAATAAATATATATTTTATATGTAATAATTTTATAATATAAACACGATTTACGAATTATTCGATATATAGAGTCTAACAAATATAATACACTAAAAAATATACATTTCCCTTTATTTTTGTTATGAAATAAATGTCGGTAAACTATAGTTTTACTATAGCATATATGCTCAAATTTAGATATGGCTAAATTCAAAATATAAATTTTAAGTAATATATCACATTAACTATAATATATCTAGTATAGTTAGTTATTTCAAGTTTATTCCGTATATATATTATGAAAAAATTTTATATTTAAAATAAATATGCATTTTCCACATATTTTTCTATTTACATGGGTGATTAGTAAAAGTTCTATTGATATCAATGCAATATCTATATTTAATAATCAACCATGTATGAATAACACAGACATGAAAATTATAAAAATATAATTATTTGTAACCAATGTAGCATTCACAGCCTATCTAGCGAATGCCTAAATACAATTATTTGTAAACAATGTGACATGTTTCATAGTCTATTTAGCCAATGCCTAAATTATATAATAATATAGCTTATAAGTAATTATAATTACTATATGATTAGTAATAATAAAGCTATTAATATAGGTTATCGTCTATTTTTTCTATAATATGGGAAAATATCATTTTGAAACCTTTCACGTTTTAAAATGTAGACGTATTAATAAAGTTGTGGGGGGATAAAGATAATAATAAAATAATAATAAAGATGTGGCGGGACGTGGTTACATAAATTCAAATTTAAATTAAATTTTAAATATATTTCAATATTCAGAATACCACAATTATCAATACGAGTTACTTTATATATGCTAATTTTATATAAATATATATATATATATAATTATAATCTTTTATTTATGATTATAACCCTTTTATTTATGATTATAGGATTATAACGTGAAAAATTAAATATGTCTTTGATTGGAATATTTGGTAATCAACTATTTGACAGCTACACTGTAGCTGCTACAGCACCCATATAAGGATTTATTTTATTCAGTTAAACTGAAAATATATTGATTAGTTGTATATTAGTTCAAAATTCAATATCAATGCAAGATTTTACTCATTTGTATTTTAATAATATTGAGTATATTCTTATTGATTTGAAATTATTCAAAATTTATTTATACTTCTTATACATAACTTTAAAATAGCTTATTATATATGTAAATTAACTTAACAATGGCATTCCATTGTCATGTGCAAAATGGTTTACTGTGCAAAATTATAGATTTATATTTACTATTAGGTAAATAGAAATCTATGCGCAAAATGGATCGTTTCACGTGACACAATCTGATTTCATTGTTAATATTTATAAATAAATTATTTAAAAATGCCAACTTTGGCACCACGCTATGGTGTCGTGTCCCAGAATGGAACCTAAACATATAAGATTTTTTAAAGTTTGGTTTAACAATATCAATTTTGAATAATATCAAATCAATAAATCAATATACTTAATATGATTAAAATACATGCGAGTGAACTATTTTTTAGATATTAAATGTTTAACTAATAATATAACTAATCCATATATTATCACTTATACCGATTAAAATTAATTCTTATAGGGATGCCGTATATGTCAAATAGTTGTTAAATAAACATGTCAATCAAAGAAATATAAATATTTAATTTTTAAATTATAAATATATATATATAGATAATAAATTTGAATTTTATATATACTTATATATAATTTAAATTTCTATTTTAAAGTGGATACATAATCTATTTAGAATTTATATGCACACATTTAAATACTACTTTTTGTAAAGTTAAAACCATTACATTTTAAAATATATTCTCAGATAGTATATTGAGAATAGATGTGATGTCGTTCTCGGCCGATAATGCTATAGCGACTACTCTATAGAGTAGATTTGTAGATAATGGAAGTATTATATAAGTTTTATATATATAAAATGTCTAGTCATGGCAAGATATGTTATGCATATTATATCGTCGGTAGTTTATCATAGTAATATGGTAAATTAATCAAGCTCGTTTTTACTTTCGGCGTAAGTAAAATAAATAAAAGATAGTTCAGGACAGCCGGATATTTTAAACCGATATAAATACAATATGTGCTTTTTTGTAATATTATTAGAAAATATTTTATTTTCTAACAAATATTCGATCTCTTTTAATAACATATCTAATTATTTTAGATATGTTTGTAAAAAAAGATTATAGAAAACGTCACGTGAAGGTTCAATTCTTGCACAGGTTCTGGGACACGACAATGGGCGTATCTAGCTTGAAATTCAAATAAATAGATTAAAATATTTCAAACTTCACCATAAACAATTATAATGAGATTTGAAATTTGAGATTTAAACGAGATGTTATATTTTCTATAATAATTCATTCTTTATAAATACTCCATATCAGTACTAAATTATAAATTATAGATTATAAATTATAATGTGTAAAAAGTAACAATATTTTACATTTACTGGCGATAGTATCGCTGAGAATAACCTAAACGTACGCACGCAATTTCTTTCATTTATATTTCGATGTAACATTAAAATAATAGATTTATTTAAAATTGTATTTTATAAAATAGTAATAAAGTATTATATATTATCAAAACACCCTATTTACTCAAGTATATTGGGTACTTTAATATTATAGATCAGATACGACAAATAATCTGATATTATTGATCGGATAAGCTATTTTTAAACAATCAAGTTTTTTAATTTGAATGTTTAATTTGAATGTTTATCTATATGATTGGCATGCTGATATTCATATGATTGAAATCGGAACATCAGATCATTATATTTCTATATACCCTTGTGATACATATATAAAGCAATATATTTTACTTATATGATTATTTTTAATTTATTTAACAGTATACGATAGTATAAAATACCCTATTTTCAATGTTATAAACTACTTTGCACATGACACCATTCTGGCACAAGTTCCAAAATTGGACATAACATGTTGTGAACTGTACTGATTTGTTTACATATAATGTATTTAATTATTTAGGCATTTTTCCTATCTGTGGTTCATATATATTTAATTTAAATTGTATAGATTGATTACTTGATTTAAATTTATCTCAATATAGCTTTTATTTATTATAGGTAGATATTTCCAAAGAGATAGTATGATTAATTTTAATATTGTTCTAAAATAGTATTTTCCCCATATTATTTTTTTTATTTACGATATTTAAATTGTTCATATCATCTTTATTTAATATACTTGATAAATATCTATTGACACTATAACTAAATATACAGTTTCTTAATATATATCCTTATCAAATGAAATGATTTATTTATAAAAACTGATAATTTATTTGAACGCGAAGTGTAAATCGTATATAAAATATTTTGATATTATATTTTGATCCTATTGGCCAATATTACTTAAGTTAATTTAGTCTTTTGATTGTCGATATATAGTAGATTTTTAAAATAGGTATTTAAACTTTGTTATAATTAATATGAGTAATATATTTACTTTTTAATAAATATATATATTTAATAAATAAATATAATACTACTATTTAATAAATAGTATTTATCCTGGTATTTATTATGAATATATATTATTATTTAAATAATATATTATTATTATATGCTATATACCATGGATTAAAATCAGCGGACATATGTATGTGCTAAGATCGTGTCGGACGTCTCGAAATTTGTTGGAAGTGGTCATTACTCTATATATTATATAAGATGTATGATACATTTTAATATCATAAACAAATATACATTTTCCCTTATTATTCTTCTATTAACACCAAAGTTAAATAATAAAATAGTATTTTTAATATGCTTATTTGTTCATTATAAAATGTGTCATATTATTTGTATGGTATATATTTGGAAATATCTGCTTTTAACCCTTAATAATAAATAAAAGCTATATCGATTTAAATTTAATATCTATAAATTAAATCACCCATATATGAATCATAAAGACATGGAAATTGCACAAACTATTAAATATATAACATGAAAATAAATCAGCGCAATAACAGCCATGACAATGCTGTTTAAAATAATTTTAAATTAAATTTTTATTTGAAAATTGGTACGACATTATTCACTATATAAGTAAAATCACTACCCTATTATAAATGTAGTATCACGTATATTATACAACCCGGTTAAATTTAGCCACGCTCAAAATCCACAGAATAAAATTGCTTGATTTGTATGCATGATTTGAATATGAGTCGCGGTATTTATGAAATATATAAATATATTAGTTTAGTTTTTATTATTTATTTGTAATTACTTATTCATATATACTGAATGTTACCTATAGGTTTGAGTTTATAAACATGTATTCACCACACGTATGTAATCTAACCCGATCGCATTTAAGACTTCCATATTTATGGAAAATTCACTTATTTTATATACTCAAACCTACAAATAATATTCACATATTCACACGCATTTTAATTACATATTAATAACAAAACTAAATATATATATTTAATATTTTTCATAAATATATACTAATATTAAAATCATGTATACAAATTAAACAATTCTATTCAGTAATTTATGAGCATTGCTAACTTTTACAAATGTTCACCTGACCATATTCCATATGTGATCCTAAATTTCTAACTTGTAGTTATGGATGATTATTTAATATTTTAAATTATGTAAAAAACTAACTATATTATACATTTAATGAAATCAATTTTTGATTCAAATGTGTATAATAATAATAATAGACACCCATTAAAATAATTATTAAATATGGATCAAGTCAACTAAGTAGGACTAGTACAAATTGTGCAGCGTATTTTCGAGACCACTCCTATCTATTTCAGTGAAATAAACAACACCCCTTTTAAAAACAGTGAATACCTACAGAGTACATATATTGTTTCTTATATTTGATAGTTATATATTCCTTCATTTTGCCACACATTGCTTTCCCGTATTAATTGCTTCATAATATTAAGTGATATCATTAAATAATACTAATTACTACTAATTAATTACATAATATGTAGCACCCTACTAATGCTATATATATTGTATATATAACATCAATTCAGAAGATATATATATATTACATTATATATATTGATATATATAGATTATATATAATATATATATAGATTATATATAATATATACATCAATGCCTTTATATTTAATTATTTATAATTTACTGATTAGACTCATAATGACTCATAATAGTGAATCATCACTGGTGTTGATCAGCATCAGTTTGTCAATATATATTATTTTTAATACCCCATTTAGGATTCGTATCAAACTCAACTTCTGCCTAATTTGTCATACTCTCGACTTCATCATTAGACCTAGTCACACATTTAAATACTGTAAATTCAATAGTTTGCATATAATAGTTTAAAAATATTTGTATAAATTTTATATAAATTATTATCCAATATCGGTGTAATTTATTATAATTATATATCATATATATGAAAGCAATACTATGTAATATCTAAATGTAATGTTAGATTGTAAAATATCATGATTCCTAAAATATAAATTATAATTTAATATATTTAAATATTAGATTAATTTTATTTAATCAGTAAATTTATAATTTCTTATTACAAAATTCCTTAATTTCATAAATCTAATTTTTAAGTTGTTGTTCAATTGTACATTTAATAACTTATAAATATTAGAAAATAATGGATGATGACAGTGATTTTGATGAAGAGTTGTTAGCGAATGTTGATCTTGATTTTCAGAAACACAATGAATTTAAAAAAGAAGGTTTAATATTAATAAAAATGAAAATTATATTTATGATATTTCTGAATATTTTGTATTGTCTATTGAATTATACTATAAAATAATAAATAAGATGTCTATATTTTAAAAAATTACTTAAATCAACATTTATGTACAAGTTGATTATTTAAAAAGATAATAAATTGTTAGATTTCAAAAAATGTTAGCTGAACAATATTTTATCGTGTTCAATTCATCGCAGAGATTCCGCTCACTGTTCCTGAGCAATTTAAATTTCCGTTCGAGCCGTACGACATACAAGTTCAATTCATGCGACATCTATACCGCACGATCGAAGACGGTAAGATTGGAATCTTTGAGAGTCCCACGGGAACGGTTTGTTATTCTTTATACTTGTGTACGGTTACCGTGGTTCCAGTGCATAAAGACGATCGATGGTTGATTTTGTGGATCTACAACGTTCTCAATTCGAGTCGGCAGTATTATTAACCAAATTTATTATATTACTCAGCGGTTCCATATTTCCGAACAAAAGAAAATGTATTTAAAATGTATTAAAGTGACTGAATTTCAATTTGTAAAGTCAATGTATATAAATAGTTGATATCATTATTCTCCTGTTATTATTTTACTAATCTCTGCAATCGACTGACTGTTCATATTGCTGCCCCCTCAGGGCAAGTCGATGAGTTTGATATGCGGCGCCTTGACGTGGCTTTTCGATAACGAACGAAGAACTCGAGAGAAATTGGCGAGAATAGTGGATGCCGAGAAATCTTCGATCGCTAAACCTGCGATGTAATTACCGCACTTGTAAACTTTACGTTAAAATAGTCCTACTTCGCACCGCCTTACTTCCCTAAGAGAGGGTAGATTGGCATAATAATGGGTAGATTGGCAATAATACTAGGAATTCGTTATTTTTTCACTTTACCAATCCAATACACGTTCTAAGACTATATATACATTTAATTACACTTTTACAATAATTGTAAATAGAAATTCTTCCATAAACGAAATCGACGAATTTGATTGGATAACAGAATTTGCTGAGAAAAAGGAATTAAAAGAGAAAAATGAAAAACTCAAGGTATATTTATTATTTTCTAATTTGTGATTAAATATACACTTTTTTCCTCTGCAACAGATTGACAACGAGTTGAAATGCACTCGAGAACATCGATTGCATCAAATTCGCGAAAGGGGAATCTTCAAGCGTAAAAAGGTTATATTTTAATTGCATCGCACCCGGCTCTAACTGTATCATATAAATAATTGCTTAGTTCTTTCTAGTGAATCATGATGTAATATTTTATAATAGCCAGACAAAGACGAGGACTTTGAGAAGTTATTTGACAATGTATCATCTGACCTGAAGAAAGAAATAGACGATGATTTGAAATCCATAGATTCCGATGTTTTTTTATTCGTAATTTCTATGATGAATTAAGTAGATTTCGTATGCACTTAACCAAGCACTCTATACAATCATTACACATTACGCACGACACAATATTAACTTGATATTAATATTAAAATTGGAACATTAATACATTTAATCACATTGATAAATTGACATTTTATCACATAAAAACATGGCTATTAAATTCATATACAATATTTCCGATTAAACATGGTGGAATTCTTAGGTATGTTTTTTACCTATACTAATATAATATAATATATTATTACCTATACTGTTTTTTACCTTACTTACCTATACTTGATTATCGAAACACTTTCGTCGGAATCACCTAGATCCACATCGTAGTGTAATCTTTACGGAACTGTTGCATTTACAGACCGACCAAGATCTCGACATCATTCTGGATGAATATTGCAGCGATGATGGTGATGAGGTAGCGAAGCGTGTTGATCTCGACAAGCTCGACGCTGAAGAAGACGTCATCAAGGTAACTTTCTCTACCAACGCCAAACCAATTCATTTGCTTTCTCTATCAACTCCAAGCCAATTCATTTGAATCTAAGTTTATCTCTAAGTTTATCTCTAAGTTTATCTCTAAGTTTATCTCTAAGTTTATCTCTAAGTTTATCTCTAAGTTTATCTCTAAGTTTATTTCTAAGTTTATCTCTAAGTTTATCTCTAAGTTTATTTCTAAGTTTATCTCTAAGTTTATCTCTAAGTTTATTTCTAAGTTTATCTCTAAGTTTATCTCTAAGTTTATCTCTAAGTTTATTTCTAAGTTTATCTCTAAGTTTTTCTCTAAGTTTATCTCTAAGTTTATCTCTAAGTTTATCTCTAAGTTTATCTCTAAGTTTATCTCTAAGTTTATCTCTAAGTTTATTTCTTAGTTTATCTCTAAGTTTATCTCTAAGTTTATCTCTAAGTTTATCTCTAGGTTTATCTCTAAGTTTATCTCTAAGTTTATCTCTAAGTTTATCTCTAAGTTTATCTCTAAAGGGGCATTCACACAGAGCTTTTTCCAGCTTTTAAGCTGCCTAATTAGGCAGCTTTAAGCTGCAGAAAAAGCTGGTAATTTAAAATGCGTTCACACTGAAAAAGCTCGAATAAAAAAGCTCGAGCTGTCACTTTGAGCTTAATGTAAATACGCCCATATTTAAACCGTTATTTAATACGCACATATTTAAATTATATACAAATTATATTAATATTACAATACAATGAATAACAAATCACGTCGTATACGATCACTACTATTAATATTATATTTAAATCGGCAGATATTAAAACATCCAAGTTAAAATAAAATTAAATAATATTAACAAAGAAATGAATCTGTCAATAAATAATAAATTTGCATAAATCAACAAAGAAAATCAGCTGTCAATCAAAAGGTTAACCAATAAGGTGCATTCAGCCAGCTTTCTGCTGACCTTTAGGCAAGAAATATTCGACATGTTCTATTTTGATAAAAAAGCAGAAAAAAGCAGAAAAAAGCTAGAAATATTGAACATATCTCGAATCCAGCAGAAAGCTGCCTAATTAGGCAGCTTAAAAGCTGTAAAAAAGCTCTGTGTGAATGCCCCTTAAGTTTATCTCTAAGTTTTTCTCTAAGTTTATCTCTAAGTTTTTCTCTAAGTTTATCTCTAAGTTTATCTCTAAGTTTAAAGCTAGTTCTCTTCTTGATTGGTACATATACATATTATAGTTATATTCACTGTAAATTAATTTATATACTTTCTATAATACAATATATAATTTTATTGTTGGTTTTTGGTTACTTATCAAAATCTATTCTATTACTCACATAAGCTATTGTTGCTAAGCATGCATACCAGATCATTATACGCACTTGCATTATACTACTTTATACTACTTTATACTACTTTATACTACTTTATACTACTTTATACTACTTTATACTACTTTATACTACTTTATACTACTTTATACTACTTTATACTACTTTATACTACTTTATACTACTTTATACTACTTTATACTACTTTATACTACTTTATACTACTTTATACTACTTTATACTACTTTATACTACTTTATACTACTTTATACTACTTTATACTACTTTATACTACTTTATACTACTTTATACTACTTTATACTACTTTATACTACTTTATACTACTTTATACTACTTTATACTACTTTATACTACTTTATACTACTTTATACTACTTAAACTACTTTATACTACTTTATACTACTTTATACTACTTTATACTACTTTATACTACTTTATACTACTTTATACTACTTTATACTACTTTATACTACTTTATACTACTTTATACTACTTTATACTACTTTATACTACTTTATACTACTTTATACTACTTTATACTACTTTATACTACTTTATACTACTTTATACTACTTTATACTACTTTATACTACTTTATACTACTTTATACTACTTTATACTACTTTATACTACTTTATACTACTTTATACTACTTTATACTACTTTATACTACTTTATACTACTTTATACTACTTTATACTACTTTATACTACTTTATACTACTTTATACTACTTTATACTACTTTATACTACTTTATACTACTTTATACTACTTTATACTACTTTATACTACTTTATACTACTTTATACTACTTAAACTACTTTATACTACTTTATACTACTTTATACTACTTTATACTACTTTATACTACTTTATACTACTTTATACTACTTTATACTACTTTATACTACTTTATACTACTTTATACTACTTTATACTACTTTATACTACTTTATACTACTTTATACTACTTTATACTACTTTATACTACTTTATACTACTTTATACTACTTTATACTACTTTATACTACTTTATACTACTTTATACTACTTTATACTACTTTATACTACTTTATACTACTTTATACTACTTTATACTACTTTATACTACTTTATACTACTTTATACTACGTTATACTACTTTATACTACGTTATACTACTTTATACTACTTTATACTACTTTATACTTCTTTATACTACTTTATACTACTTTATACTACTTTATACTACAATTAAACTTGACTTCGACACCAATTAAACTTGACTTCGACACCAATTAAACTTGACTTCGACACCAATTAAACTTGACTTCGACACCAATTAAACTTGACTTCGACACCAATTAAACTTGACTTCGACACCAATTAAACTTGACTTCGACACCAATTAAACTTGACTTCGACACCAATTAAACTTGACTTCGACAATATTAATTATAATTTACTATCCATATTACATAATTAATTACTCTTACTTCGGATGACATCACAACTTAAAACATTTGATTATCGTCGACACCAATAACAATAACTAAGGTACTACAACTCAACAATGCTTAAGTAAGTGTATTCGGCTTTATTGCTTTACTTTAATTGAATCTCCTTCAAAATAAATAGTTTCCCCAAAACACTATTACATTACCAAAACTATCCAAACATTAATATTGCTATCTTTTCACTTACACACACACGCGCGCACACACATACGCACACGCACGCATACGTACGCACACGCGCGCACACATAAACATATACTCACATACTTCCATACAGATATTCTACTGTAGTAGAACCCATTCCCAACTTTCCCAGTTTGTGAGAGAGATACAATCCAGTCCTTTTGCAGACATTGTTAATGTGGTCTCCCTGGCATCTAGGCAGGTAATGGGTGGGGCATAGTGGAGGGGGTGTGGCTTAGTCAGTGGTCTCACTGTCATCTAGACAGGGAACGGGTGGGGCATAGTGGAGGGGTGTGGCTTAGTCAGTGGTCTCACTGTCATCTAGACAGGTAATGGGTGGGGCATAGTGGAGGGGTGTGGCTTAGTCAGTGGTCTCACTGTCATCTAGACAGGTAATGGGTGGGGCATAGTCTAGGGGTGTGGCTTAGTCAGTGGTCTCACTGTCATCTAGGCAGGTAATGGGTGGGGCATAGTGGAGGGGTGTGGCTTAGTCAGTGGTCTCACTGTCATCTAGACAGGTAATGGGTGGGGCATAGTCTAGGGGTGTGGCTTAGTCAGTGGTATCACTGTCATCTAGACAGGTAATGGGTGGGGCATAGTGGAGGGGGTGTGGCTTAGTCAATGGTCTCACTGTCATCTAGACAGGTAATGGGTGGGGCATAGTGGAGGGGTGTGGCTTAGTCAGTGGTATCACTGTCATCTAGATAGGTAATGGGTGGGGCATAGTGGAGGGGTGTGGCTTAGTCAGTGGTCTCACTGTCATCTAGACAGGGAACGGGTGGGGCATAGTGGAGGGGTGTGGCTTAGTCAGTGGTCTCACTGTCATCTAGACAGGGAACGGGTGGGGCATAGTGGAGGGGTGTGGCTTAGTCATTGGTCTCACTGTCATCTAGACAGGTAATGGGTGGGGCATAGTGGAGGGGTGTGGCTTAGTCAATGGTCTCACTGTCATCTAGACAGGTAATGGGTGGGGCATAGTGGAGGGGTGTGGCTTAGTCAGTGGTATCACTGTCATCTAGATAGGTAATGGGTGGGGCATAGTGGAGGGGTGTGGCTTAGTCAGTGGTATCACTGTCATCTAGACAGGTAATGGGTGGGGCATAGTGGAGGGGTGTGACTTAGTCAGTGGTCTCACTGTCATCTAGACAGGTAATGGGTGGGGCATAGTGGAGGGGTGTGGCTTAGTCAGTTGTATCACTGTCATCTAGACAGGTAACGGGTGTGGCATAGTGGAGGGGTGTGGCTTAGTCAATGGTCTCACTGTCATCTAGACAGGTAATGGGTGGGGCATAGTGGAGGGGTGTGGCTTAGTCAGTGGTCTCACTTTCATCTAGACAGGTAATGGGTGGGGCATAGTCTAGGGGTGTGGCTTAGTCAGTGGTATCACTGTCATTTAGACAGGTAACAGGTGGGGCATAGTGGAGGGGTGTGGCTTAGTCAATGGTCTCACTGTCATCTAGACAGGTAATGGGTGGGGCATAGTGGAGGGGTGTGGCTTAGTCAATGGTCTCACTGTCATCTAGACAGGTAATGGGTGGGGCATAGTGGAGGGGTGTGGCTTAGTCAGTGGTATCACTGTCATCTAGACAGGTAATGGGTGGGGCATAGTGGAGGGGTGTGGCTTAGTCAATGGTCTCACTGTCATCTAGACAGGTAATGGGTGGGGCATAGTGGAGGGGTGTGGCTTAGTCAGTGGTATCAATGCCATCTAGATATGCAATGATATTGTCTTAGTGAATATAGTCTACTATACATACCCTATTCTCACTAAGGGTTTATTACCCAATAACTACCCCATCACCTCACTCTCAGCTCCAAATACTTCAACCTTACTAAACCCACATTCAACCTTACTAAACCCACATTGAACCTTACTAAACCCACATTCAACCTTACTAAACCCACATTCAACCTTACTAAACCCACATTTAATCTTACTAAACCCATATTCAACCTTACTAAACCCACATTGAACCTTACTAAACCCACATTCAACCTTACTAAACCCACATTCCACTTTACTAAACCCACATTCAACCTTACTAAACCACATTCAACCTTACTAAACCCACATTCAACCTTACTAAACCCACATTCAAATTTACTAAACTCACATTCAACCTTACTAAACAAACATTCAACCTTACTAAACCCACATTCAACCTTACTAAACCCACATTCATCCTTACTATACCCACATTCAACCTTACTAAACCCACATTCAACCTTACTAAACCCACATTCAACCTTACTAAACCCACATTCAACCTTACTAAACAAACATTCAACCTTACTAAACCCACATTCAACCTTACTAAACCCACATTCAACCTTACTAAACCCACATTCAAATTTACTAAACTCACATTCAACCTTACTAAACAAACATTCAACCTTACTAAACCCACATTCAACCTTACTAAACCCACATTCATCCTTACTATACCCACATTCAACCTTACTAAACCCACATTCAACCTTACTAAACCCACATTCAACCTTACTAAACCCACATTCAACCTTACTAAACAAACATTCAACCTTACTAAACCCACATTCAACCTTACTAAACCCACATTCAACCTTACTAAACCCACATTCAAATTTAATAAACTCACATTCAACCTTACTAAACAAACATTCAACCTTACTAAACCCACATTCAACCTTATTAAACCCACATTCAACTCTATCAAACCCACATTCAAAGCCAGTAGCTCCACTTTCACGACCCCATTATTACTACATCTCACAATCTCTATTTATAAAAACTCTAGTTAACCCTAATCTGACTCGCATCAACTCTACTAGCTATATCCATACCCCTAACCCCTAATAAATACCCCATCCCAATACCATCGGAGTCTTTGTATAAATTCCCCCATTGGGGACTAAATCAACTCCCCAACTTTATTAGCCACACCCTAATACCATACCTCCTACCCCAAACCCTACCCTCCCCCCATAACCTTACCATACCATCGTCAGAACCTATGCATTAACTCCGACGTCACTAAACTGAAATCGAATTCCTTGATGAATGAACAATGTCTAGAACTGCGACGTAATAAAGACAAAGGTCACATTCCACTTATTCCAGCTTCTAACTGTTTCTAACTGTTTCTAACTATTTTAGCAGGGCTTGACATAATTCTCCGAAACCATAATCGGTTATACTGTGATATAATGGACATTTAACTGTGATATAATGGACAGTTAGCTGTGATATAATGGACAGATAACTAGGATGTAATGGACAGATAACTAGGATGTAATGGACAGTTAACTAGGATGTAATGGACAGTTAACTAGGATGTAATGGACAGATAATTAGGATTTAATGGACAGATAACTAGTATGTAATGGACAGATAACTAGGATGTAATGGACAGATTACTAGGATGTAATGGACAGATAACTAGGATGTAATGGACAGATAACTAGGATGTAATGGACAGATAACTAGGATATAATGGACAGATAACTATGATATAATGGACAGATAACTAGGATGTAATGGACAGATAACTAGGATGTAATGGACAGTTAACTAGGATGTAATGGACAGATAATTAGGATGTAATGGACAGATAACTAGGATGTTATGGACAGATAACTAGGATGTAATGGACAGATAACTAGGATGTAATGGACAGATAACTAGTATGTAATGGACAGATAACTAGGATGTAATGGACAGATTACTAGGATGTAATGGACAGATAACTAGGATGTAATGGACAGATAACTAGGATGTAATGGACAGATAACTATGATATAATGGACAGATAACTAGGATGTAATGGACAGATTACTAGGATGTAATGGACAGATAACTAGGATGTAATGGACAGATAACTAGGATGTAATGGACAGATAACTATGATATAATGGACAGATAACTAGGATGTAATGGACAGATAACTAGGATGTAATGGACAGATAACTAGGATGTAATGGACAGATAACTAGGATGTAATGGACAGATAACTAGGATGTAATGGACAGATAACTAGGATGTAATGGACAGATAACTAGGATGTAATGGACAGATAACTAGAATGTAATGGACAGATTACTAGGATGTAATGGACAGATAACTAGGATGTAATGGACAGATAACTAGGATGTAATGGACAGATAACTAGGATGTAATGGACAGATAACTAGGATGTAATGGACAGATAACTAGGATGTAATGGACAGATAACTAGGATGTAATGGACAGATAATTAGGATGTAATGGACAGATAACTAGGATGTAATGGACAGATAACTAGGATGTAATGGACAGATAACTAGGATGTAATGGACAGATAACTAGGATGTAATGTAGTTAACTGTGATATGATAGATATATAAAATATTTAAAATATAAATAAATTAAATTGTTTTGAATATAAAATATAATGTAAAATATTTACATAATATGTAAAATTAAACTACTAATGTGGTTTACTGGGTATAAGATTCATTTGACCTTTGATCCCTTGTAATAATAAGTTTGACACTAGTATATATATATATATATATATATTAACCATAGTTTGTCCTAAGATTGTATAAAACTATATTTAACTCAAGCACAGCCCTCAGTCATACCCCCAAAATAAGCCCCAGTCATATCTCCAGCCATAACTACAACCCAGCTCCAAACCATGCCTTTAGCTTCATAGTTGCAGATTTGTACCCCCTAACCCCTTTAATCCTCTTAAACCTCATCTTATAACCTGTCCTCTTCATATCTACTCCATGCTTCGCATCTCTTTGAAGACACGACAACATATGCCAGATACCTTAGACTCTATGGACATCTCTGGGCACCATTCTAACCCCACTCTAACCCTATCGCCTATGACCTATGACCTATGACCGCAGTGGATAAGAAATCCGACGGTACAAAACGCCGCAAGACCTCCTCGAAATCATGTCCTTTTCATAACACGAATAAACTTGCCATCTTCGCTGACCACATCATGGTTACCCCTAGCAACAATAGCAAGTTTTAGTCGGACCAAAGTACAATACACTTAAGTAATATCAATATAAATATTATTAACAATTTGAAAAAACTATATATATGTGTTATATCTTATTATGTTATATTGCATTATATTGCATTGCGTAATATTTAATTATATCATAATGTTCATATGAAACAAAATAAAACCCATACCTCAAATTAGAACAATTATCATTACTACATGCTTAAAACTGCTTTTAACCAGTTAAAGCCAGCTTACCTAAGATAATGTAATTTAGTTTTCAATTTACTGTAGTCATTTATGTTGAGATAAAGCAGTCTCATTCTTCATTAACAATTTATTGAAAATATTAAATGATCACAGATTATAGAATCTCTTCTAACTGTCATTTAGACAAATTGAAGAATTGAAATTATCATAGATTTAAAAAATGTCACAACAACAACATATTATTTGAAAGTGCACAAAATTAAATTACCTGGTTGCAATAATATTAGTAATTTGATTGTTCACGTAATTTGTAGTACATTGAAGGATTTCACAAATACACATTATTTTCTTATTAGTTTTTCGATTTTTATATTTGTTTAATATTTCTAATAGTAACTCAATATTTTCTCATTTTGTCATGCATGAGCAATTTCGAATTATAAAATATTTAAAAATCTGTTATAATAAAGAATTGATTTAAACGTTGAATGCTTGGTGTTATCCCAAACCCCAAGGACGCAATGGAGCGCAACTCGACTACCTTTCATTTCACTCCCTAGTGAACGTAACTCGAGTCTAAACTTGTCGTTTCAAACAGCTGAAAGTTTGCGACATCGAAGACCTGGTGATTCTGGGACGTCGTACGAGGTCATGTCCTTACTACGGGACAAGACTAGGAGTACCCATCGCTCAGGTTTAGGAATAGGGTGATTGAAGTTAATTTTTTAGGTTATGGTGTATAGTTAGGTTTAGAATAGGGGCTGTGGTTTGTAGTTAAAGTTTTGAATCGAGGTTTGACGTTATTTTAGGATATATTGTGGATTATTGTTCAGTTGGTTAAGTATTTGTAATTTGATTATAATTATGGTTGAAATGCTAACTGTATCTCTCATTTGATAGCACCGTTGTAACCATTGCCACAGTCTAAGACACGCCTCTAACCCCGCCCATAGCTCGTAGCCCTGCCTTACCAGACCCTGTTGCACAAAGACACTCGCAGGGCTAGCAACATTAATCTCAAAGGTCACATCGTGATCATCGACGAAGCACACAATCTCTTGGAGACAATCAATAGCATTCACAGTATTCGCATCACTGGTCAACAGGTTATCTAGCCCGCGGTACACCGTCTTATCTAGACCAAAGTATTACGTTTAGCTCGAGAAAGTTATTTGTTATATCTAAATTGATGCAAGACTCGATTATAAAATGTTCTCTCTTCATTTTCCCTCCTCCTCCATTCGGAGTAGATTTCTCTATCAATTCTGCAACTAGAGAGTTACGAATTGCGGTTCAAGAAACGTTTGAAGGCTAAGAACTTGCTGTACCTTCGGCAACTGGTCTTTATTCTGAAATGCCTTCTAGACGCCCTGAAGCCTAGACGTTCATCTTCAAATGGTTTCATATCGTGAAATCCCCGGAGGTCACCTCCAAATGATGTTCTTAATATATTACAATAATCTCGGACGTTTGTAGAACTCTAACAATGAATATGAAACTAAACGCGAGCTTTTTTCCACTTTCTATGAATTCTGCGATTTATAAATAAACCGTAATCGTTAAACTTGACCTTCAGATACCGAAATCACTTCCATCAACAACTTCCTGTTTACCAATTCACTGGACAACATCAACTTGTTTAAGGTGAAGCGTTACTGCGAACAGAGTATGATCTCCAGGAAGGTGTGTAACTTTTGCAGGTGGCATAGGAGATAGATGTGGTATATATATAGCATAGGAAAGCTAAATGGATGTAACAGTTGTAGGAGGTGTAGGAGGAGGTGTAGGAGGAGGTGTAGAAGGAGGTGTAGGGGGAGGTGTAGGGGGAGGTGTAGAAGGAGGTGTAGGAGGAGGTGTAGGGGGAGGTGTAGGGGGAGGTGTAGGAGGTGTAGAAGGAGGTGTAGAAGGAGGTGTAGGAGGAGGGGAGGAGGTAGTGTAGAAGGAGGAGGAGGTGGTGTGGAAGGAGGTGTATGAGATGTAGAAGGAGGTGTAGGAGGAGGGGAGGAGGTGGTGTAGAAGGAAGAGGAGGTGGAGGAGGTGGTGTAGGAGGTGTAGAAGGAGGTGTAGGAGGAGGTGAGGAGGTGGAGGTGTAGATGGAGGTGTAGGAGTAGGTGTAGAAGGAGGAGGAGGTGGTGTAGGAGGTGTAGCAGGAGGTGTATAAGGAGGAGGAGGTGAAGGAAGTGGTGTAGGAGGTGTAGAAGGAGGTGTAGGAGGTGGAGGAGGTGTAGAAGGAGGAGGAGGTGGAGGAGGTGGTGTAGAAGGAGGTATAGGAGGAGGTGTAGGAGGTGGAGGTGTAGAAGGAGGAGGAGGTGGAGGAGGTGGTGTAGAAGGAGGTATAGGAAGAGGTGAGGAGGTGGAGGTGTAGAAGGAGGAGGTGTAGGAGGTGGAGGAGGTGGTGTAGAAGGAGGTATAGGAGGAGGTGTAGGAGGTGGAGGTGTAGAAGGAGGAGGAGGTGGAGGAGGTGGTGTAGAAGGAGGTATAGGAAGAGGTGAGGAGGTGGAGGTGTAGAAGGAGGAGGAGGTGTAGGAGGTGGAGGAGGTGGTGTAGAAGGAGGTATAGGAGGAGGTGTAGGAGGAGGTGTAGAAGGAGGAGGAGGTGTAGAAGTATGAGGAGGTGAAGGAGGTGGTGAACGTGGTGTAGGAGGTGTAGAAGGAGGTGTAGGAGGAGGTGTAGGGGGAGGTGTAGGGGGAGGTGTAGGAGGTGTAGAAGGAGGTGTAGAAGGAGGTGTAGAAGGAGGTGTAGGAGGAGGGGAGGAGGTAGTGTAGAAGGAGGAGGAGGTGGTGTGGAAGGAGGTGTAGAAGGAGGTGGAGGAGGTGGAGGAGGTGGAGAAGGAGGTGTAGAAGGAGGTGTAGGAGGAGGTGTAGAAGGAGGAGGAGGTGTAGAAGGAGGAGGAGGTGTTGGAGGTGGAGGAGGTGGTGTAGGAGGTGGAGGAGGTGGTGTAGGAGGTGGTGTAGAAGGAGGTGTAGGGGGAGGTGTAGGAGGAGGTGTAGAAGGAGGTGTAGGAGGAGGTGTAGGGGGAGGTGTAGGAGGTGGAGGTGTAGAAGGAGGAGGAGGTGGAGGAGGTGGTGTAGAAGGAGGTATAGGAAGAGGTGAGGAGGTGGAGGTGTAGAAGGAGGAGGAGGTGTAGGAGGTGGAGGAGGTGGTGTAGAAGGAGGTATAGGAGGAGGTGTAGGAGGAGGTGTAGAAGGAGGAGGAGGTGTAGAAGTATGAGGAGGTGAAGGAGGTGGTGAACGTGGTGTAGGAGGTGTAGAAGGAGGTGTAGGAGGAGGTGTAGGGGGAGGTGTAGGGGGAGGTGTAGGAGGTGTAGAAGGAGGTGTAGAAGGAGGTGTAGAAGGAGGTGTAGGAGGAGGGGAGGAGGTAGTGTAGAAGGAGGAGGAGGTGGTGTGGAAGGAGGTGTAGAAGGAGGTGTAGGAGGTGGAGGAGGTGGAGAAGGAGGTGTAGAAGGAGGTGTAGGAGGAGGTGTAGAAGGAGGAGGAGGTGTAGAAGGAGGAGGAGGTGTTGGAGGTGGAGGAGGTGGTGTAGGAGGTGGAGGAGGTGGTGTAGGAGGTGGTGTAGAAGGAGGTGTAGGGGGAGGTGTAGGAGGAGGTGTAGAAGGAGGTGTAGGAGGAGGTGTAGGGGGAGGTGTAGGGGGAGGTGTAGGAGGTGTAGAAGGAGGTGTAGAAGGAGGTGTAGGAGGAGGGGAGGAAGTAGTGTAGAAGGAGGAGGAGGTGGTGTGGAAGGAGGTGTAGGAGATGTAGAAGGAGGTGTAGAAGGAGGTGTAGAAGGAGGTGAGGAGGTGGAGGAGGTGTAGAAGGAGGTGTAGGAGGAGGTGTAGGAGGTGGAGGTGTAGAAGGAGGAGGAGGTGGAGGAGGTGGTGTAGAAGGAGGTATAGGAGGAGGTGTAGGAGGAGGTGTAGGAGGTGGAGGTGTAGGAGGAGGAGGAGGTGTTGGAGGTGGAGGAGGTGGTGTAGGAGGTGGAGGAGGTGGTGTAGGAGGTGGTGTAGGAGGAGGTGAGGAGGTGGAGGTGTAGAAGGAGGAGGAGGTGTAGGAGGTGGAGGAGGTGGTGTAGAAGGAGGTATAGGAGGAGGTGAGGAGGTGGAGGTGTAGAAGGAGGAGGAGGTGTTGGAGGTGGAGGAGGCGGTGTAGGAGGTGGAGGAGGTGGTGTAGGAGGTGGTGTAGAAGGAGGTGTAGGGGGAGGTGTAGGAGGAGGTGGAGGTGGAGGAGGTGGTGTTGGAGGTGGAGGAGGTGGTGTAGGAGGAGGTGTAGGAGGTGTAGAAGGAGGTGTAGGAGGAGGTGGTGTAGGAGGTGTAGAAGGAGGTGTAGGAGGAGGTGGTGTAGGAGGTGTAGAAGGAGGTGTAGGAGGAGGTGTAGAAGGAGGTATAGGAGGAGGTGAGGAGGTGGAGGTGTAGAAGGAGGAGGAGGTGTAGGAGGTGGAGGAGGAGGTGTAGGAGGTGGAGGAGGTGGTGTAGAAGGAGGTATAGGAGGAGGTGTAGGAGGAGGTGTAGAAGGAGGAGGAGGTGTAGAAGTATGAGGAGGTGAAGGAGGTGGTGAACGTGGTGTAGGAGGTGTAGAAGGAGGTGTAGGAGGAGGTGTAGAAGGAGGAGGAGGTGTTGGAGTTGGAGGAGGTGGTGTAGGAGGTGGTGTAGGAGGAGGTGTAGGAGGAGGTGTAGAATGAGGTGGAGGTGGAGGAGGTGGTGTTGGAGGTGGAGGAGGTGGTGCAGGAGGTGTAGAAGGAGGTGTAGGAGGAGGTGGTGTAGGAGGTGTAGAAGGAGGTGTAGGAGGAGGTGTAGAAGGAGGAGGAGGTGTTGGAGGTGGAGGAGGTGGTGTAGGAGGTGGTGTAGGAGGAGGTGTAGGAGGTGGAGGAGGTGGTGTATGAGGTGTAGAAGGAGGTGTAGAAGGAGGTGTAGGAGGAGGTGAGGAGGTGGTGTAGAAGGAGGTGTAGGAGGAGGTGTAGAAGAAGGTGTAGAAGGAGGAGGAGGTGTAGAAGTATGAGGAGGTGAAGGAGGTGGTGAAGGTGGTGTAGGAGGTGTAGAAGGAGGTGTAAGAAGAGGTGTAGAAGGAGGTGTAGGAGGAGGTGTAGAAGGAGGAGGAGGTGTAGAAGGAGGAGGAGGTGAAGGAGGTGGTGAAGGTGTAGGAGGTGGTGAAGGTGTAGGAGGTGGTGAAGGTGGAGGAGGTGGTGAAGGTGTAGGAGGTGGTTAAGGTGTAGAAGGAAGTGTAGACATTTTAGAAGAGGTTTCAGAGTAAGATATATAGAAGATGCAGTAGGAGGTGTGTAGGGTATAGGAGAGGTAAGGAAAAAGTATGGGGTTTAAGATGAGGCATAGTTAGTGTAAGAGGAGGTGTAGTAGATATAGGATATGTAGGAGATATAGGTGTAGGAGATATATGGGTTTAGGAGATATAGCAGGTGTAGGAGTATGTGAGGAGTTGTATGAGGAGGTGTAGAAGGAGGTGTAGGAGGAGGTGTAGGTCAAGGTGTAGGAGTTGTAGGCGGTGTAGAAGGAGGTGTAGGAGGTGTAGTAGGCGTAGGCGAAGGCGTAGGAGGAGGTGTAGGAGGAGGTTATGCATCTTTTGCATAGCACTGCCTTTTCCACAGCTACACGGTTTTGCAGAGAAGTATAGCGGAGTAAATAAATCAGCCAACAAGAAGACGACAGCCTTGAAGTCTTTTATTGCTGACGTCAAGTTAAATGAACGTAAATCAATTGCTAAAGGTTCCAATTACAATTCACTTCGCACACAAAATTCGCACGAAAAACAACATTATTTTCTCATGTTTGTCCCATGTCAACAAATTTAAGGAATATCCAAAATAAGTATTAATAATTTATTCTTTAATAATTTCTCATTATATTTTCATTATAAATAACAAATTCAGCAGCTGTAATTGATCATGTGATCACTGAAAGTGACGACAAGCGTTCAATTCAGTGTCCACTGATTTTCATTGAGAATTTCATACAGTCACTAACCACAAATGATAAGAATGGTCGAATTGTCATAACAAGAAATGGTGAGTTTGTGTGTGTGTGTGTATGTGTGTGTTTGTGTATGTGTGTATGTGTGTGTGTGTGTGTGTGTGTGCGTGCGTGCGTGCGTGCGTGCGTGCATGCGTGTGTGTGTGTGTATGGGCATATATTATATAGTAAGTTTATTGTAAGTAGTAATATTTATTGTAAATTTATTGTTAATAGAAATAAAACTAGATAATGCAGCTATTGTTATGAATACATTTCATGCGGTCAATCCCTGACCCCATTCAAGATACTCATATGAACTCTAGATTGCCTGAAGGACAACTCGTTGAAACTGTTGATGTTGAACCCCGCTGTCCACTTTGAAGACGTGCTGAAGGATGCTAGATCAGTAATCTTAGCTGGGGGTACCATGAAACCTGTTAGTTTAGCTGTAGCGATGGGGTTTGGTACAGAGAAGTAGGGTTAGAGGTATTATATTGGTTGTGGTCATCGGGATATAGGTTTTAAAGCGATGGTTAGTTTAAAATGACGGTTCTGGTGTTGGAGTTACAGAGGGTTGTATCGGTGGTATTACAGGTGGATTTGGTACTAGATTTACAGAGGGTTTTGGTGATGAAATGGTGGTGGTAGTGGAGTTATAGAGGGGTGTGAGGAAAATTGACAGTATTCTAGTAGCGGGGTTAAACACGATTATAGAGATTTAGTTTGTAATTCATAGACAGTTATTTTCTAAGCAATTATTTTCACATTACGACCGACCGACAGTTGGATGAGTTCAAAGAACAGCTTTTTCATTCGGTGGGAATACATTCGTCGAGGATCAACGAGTTTGCTTGCGGTAAGTACTCGTTACTGACCGCTGACCGCTTTTGAAAAGTAACGGCACGAGATTTGCAATTGTTCCGATAGGCTAAAAAATATTAAAAATTTGCTATTTTTCAAGATTACAACTGAATAAATGGAAATATTTTAGGTTCGTAAACATTGTAAACATTAATTATGAACTCTTGTTATAACTGTTCCTAAAGGTCATGTAATTCCATCTAAACAATTGATGACCACCGTCGTTGAAAGCGGACCAAGAAATCATAAATTTATTTTCACTTTTGATAAACGAAATGACTCCAAAATGGTTTTATTTTCATTATTTTGTAATCAGACTTTCATTAAGTCTTCAAATTGAAGTTTTTAATAATTATATAAATTCTTTCGATTAGATTTACAGATTATTTAAGGGTTGAAACAATCGTCAACAACTAATCGATACTTTTAATACGAAGATTACCGAATTGGGTGAAATGATACTCGACGCATGCAAACATACACCAGGTGGTGTTGTGTGTTTTTTCCCTTCCTACAAGTACTCGCAACAACTTCACGACACGTGGTCGAAGAATGGCATTCTCGACAAAATTTCCCTCTATAAAAAGGCTACTTGCTTAATTATCGATCTTTTTAATAGAAACGATTTTAAAGAACAGAACTTTGGCTTATATAACTTTACTGCGATCAAAATAAAATCTGAATCATTAAAATCGCACTTCTTTTGAGAAATGGAAACTTTATTATATCAGATTTATATTTTGTACTGCGCATAAATCCTTTTTTGAACTGGCATTTCTGCATTTTATAGGTTTTCCAAGAATCGAAAACTACATCCGCAATTGACGTCATGCTTACGCAATACGCCGAAGCCATCCATGTTACGTAACTAGTATTGCATAATTCAATATGTAACCGATAAGTTATTTACCTTCTCATACACATATGGTAATAAGTGAAAAGCTATATATGATAGCTTGGTAGAACTCTATCGAAGATGACTAATTTGTATTTAGTATTTAATTACATCAAGCGTAACGAGTATTTCATGTGAAAACAGACGAGCACCGCAGAAAGTGCCGACAAACTCACGGGTTCTATTCTATTCTCAATCGTCGGCGGCAAGATGTCCGAGGGAATCAATTTCGCCAACGACCTCGGCAGGTTTATCTTCCGACATGGAACTGTTCGTGGCTAGTTCCAGCTAAGACTGCAATTCATCTTATTCTTGTTACAAACTTAATTCCTCAATGTTTCCATTTAACATTTCTTACAAATAGGAATAAATGCGCTGTTCGATATTTATGAATATTGTGTTATCTAATCTAATTACCAATTGCATAACTATGGTACATTATTACATAATCGCACCAGATGCATCATCATGGTTGGTCTACCTTTCCCTAACAAGAATTCTCCGGAACTTATTGAGAAAATGAACTATTTAAATTTAAATATGGTTAGTTAGAGCCAGACAACATTTATTCTTTGTTAATTTAAACTTTTGCCTAGGCTAGAAACTGAATGACTACAAGAGAATTCCCATTTCAGCAGCATCTGCGATAATACCTGCGATAATACCTGTGATAATACCTGTGATAATACCTGCGATAATACCTGCGATAATACCTGCGATAATACCTGTGATAATACCTGTGATAATACCTGTGATAATACCTGCGATAATACCTGTGATAATACCTGTGATAATACCTGTGATAATACCTGCGATAATACCTGTGATAATACCTGCGATAATACCTGTGATAATACCTGCGATAATACCTGCGATAATACCTGCGATAATACCTGCGATAATACCTGCGATAATACCTGCGATAATACCTGCGATAATACCTGCGATAATACCTGCGATAATACCTGCGATAATACCTGCGATAATACCTGCGATAATACCTGCGATAATACCTGCGATAATACCTGCGATAATACCTGCGATAATACCTGCGATAATACCTGCGATAATACCTGCGATATTACCTGCGATATTACCTGCGATAATACCCACCACCATACCCACCGCCATACCCACCGCCATACCCACCACCAAACCCACCACTATACCCACCACCAAACCCACCACCAAACCCACCACCATACCCACCACCATACCCACCACCAAACCCACCACCAAACCCACCACCATACCCACCACCAAACCCACCACCAAACCCACCACCAAACCCACCACCAAACCCACCACCAAACCCACCACCAAACCCACCACCAAACCCACCACCAAACCTACCACCATACCCACCACCATACCCACCACCAAACCCACCACCAAACCCACCACCAAACCCACCACTATACCCACCACCAAACCTACCACCAAACCCACCACAATACCCACCACCAAACCCACCACTATACCCACCACTATACCCACCACCAAACCCACCACCAAACCCACCACTATACCCACCACCATACCCACCACTATACCCACCACCAAACCCACCACCAAACCCACCACTATACCCACCACCAAACCCACCACCAAACCCACCACTATACCCACCACCATACCCACCACCAAACCCACCACCATACCCACCACTATACCCACCACTATACCAACCACCAAACCAACCACTATACCCACCACCATACCCACCACCAAACCCACCACCATACCCACCACCAAACCCACCACTATACCCACCACCAAACCCACCACCATACCCACCACCAAACCCACCACCATACCCACCACCAAACCCACCACCATACCCACCACCATACCCACCACCATACCCACCACCATACCCACCACCAAACCCACCACCAAACCCACCACTATACCCACCACCAAACCCACCACCAAACCCACCACTATACCCACCACCATACCCACCACCATACCCACCACCATACCCACCACCATACCCACCACCATACCCACCACCAAACCCACCATCATACCCACCACCATACCCACCACCATACCCACCACCAAACCCACCACCATACCCACCACCAAACCCACCACCAAACCCACCCCCATACCCACCCCCATTCCCACCACCATACCCACCACCAAACCCACCACCATACAGAAAAGAAATGCTGATGGATTACTACCAGGTCAGGCATATTACAGCAATCTTTGTATGAAGGCAGTTAATCAGAGCATAGGTTAGAGGTTAAATGTCATTGTCTCGCAAGTATAACAGGAAGTTTAAATGGAATTTTAATGGCAAGTTCAATAAGAAGTTAAATTCATTAAAACAATCATCTGCTACAAGCCCCACCTCTTAACCCCTATCTCTATACTTAACTTTACTCCTCCTTTTCCTACTCCTCTCACAACCTCTCCCCTTCCTAACCCGCTTTACTCCCCCCTTTGCCTTCAAGGTCGAGCAATTCGCCACCGCCGAGACTACGCCTGCGTTCTATTGGTAGACTGCCGCTACTCGCAGACTTCCATCCGCCGCCAATTGCCCGACTGGATAGAGAAGAACTTGTACACTAGTCTAACTCACCAAGCCATCATGCAGAATTTCAATCGGGTTCGTAAAGCTCCGGTGTAGAGAGAATGCCGAATGCGATACGTGAGGAGCATATGGTGTCAAGTATAACTGGGGTATTAGTGGGTTTGGGTTTGGGTTTGGGAGATGAGTGGGGAGACAAGTGGGGAGATGAGTGGGGAGACGAGTGGGGAGACGAGTGGGGAGATGAGTGGGGAGACAAGTGGGGAGACAGGTGGGGAGACAAGTTGGGAGATGAGTGGGGAGATGAGTGGGGAGATGAGTGGGGAGATGAGTGGGGAGACAAGTGGGGTGATAAGAGAAAAGGGGAGAGGGGAGAGGGTAGATGAGTGAGGAGATGAGAGTGGAGATGAGTGGGGAGACAAGTGAGGAGATAAGAGGGGAGACAAGTGGGGAGATGAGTGGGGAGATGAGTGGGGAGATGAGTGGGGAGACGAGTGGGGAGACGAGTGGGGAGACAAGTGGGGTGATAAGAGAAGAGGGGATAGGGTAGATGAGTGAGGAGATGAGTGGGGAGATGAGAGGGGAGATGAGAGGGGAGATAAGAGGGGAGATAAGAGGGGAGATAAGAGGGAGACAAGTGGGGTGATAAGAGAAAAGGGGAGAGGGTAGATGAGTGAGGAGATGAGAGTGGAGATGAGTGGGGAGACAAGTGAGGAGATAAGAGGGGAGACAAGTGGGGAGATGAGTGGGGAGATGAGTGGGGAGATGAGTGGGGAGACGAGTGGGGAGACGAGTGGGGAGACAAGTGGGGTGATAAGAGAAGAGGGGATAGGGTAGATGAGTGAGGAGATGAGTGGGGAGATGAGAGGGGAGATGAGAGGGGAGATAAGAGGGGAGATAAGAGGGAGACAAGTGGGGTGATAAGAGAAAAGGGGAGAGGGTAGATGAGTGAGGAGATGAGAGGGGAGATGAGTGGGGAGACAAGTGAGGAGATAAGAGGGGAGACAAGTGGGGAGATGAGTGGGGAGATGAGTGGGGAGATGAGTGGGGAGATGAGTGGGGAGACAAGTGGGGAGATGAGAGGGGAGACAAGTGGGGTGATAAGAGGGGAGACAAGTGAGGAGATGAGAGGGGAGATGAGAGGGGAGATGAGAGGGGAGATAAGAGGGGAGACGAGAGGGGAGATAAGAGGGGTGACAAGTGTGGTGATAAGAGAAGAGGGGATAGGGTAGATGAGTGAGGAGATGAGTGGGGAGACAAGTGAGGAGATAAGAGGGGAGACAAGTGGGGAGACGAGTGGGGAGACAAGTGGGGAGACAAGTGGGGAGACAAGTGGGGAGATGAGAGGGGAGACAAGTGGGGTGATAAGAGGGGAGACAAGTGAGGAGATGAGAGGGGAGATGAGAGGGGAGATAAGAGGGGAGACGAGAGGGGAGATAAGAGGGGAGACAAGTGGGGTGATAAGAGAAAAGGGGAGAGGGGAGAGGGTAGATGAGTGAGGAGATGAGAGTGGAGATGAGTGGGGAGACAAGTGAGGAGATAAGAGGGGAGACAAGTGGGGAGATGAGTGGGGAGATGAGTGGGGAGATGAGTGGGGAGACGAGTGGGGAGACGAGTGGGGAGACAAGTGGGGTGATAAGAGAAGAGGGGATAGGGTAGATGAGTGAGGAGATGAGTGGGGAGATGAGAGGGGAGATGAGAGGGGAGATAAGAGGGGAGATAAGAGGGAGACAAGTGGGGTGATAAGAGAAAAGGGGAGAGGGTAGATGAGTGAGGAGATGAGAGGGGAGATGAGTGGGGAGACAAGTGAGGAGATAAGAGGGGAGACAAGTGGGGAGATGAGTGGGGAGATGAGTGGGGAGATGAGTGGGGAGACGAGTGGGGAGACAAGTGGGGAGACGAGTGGGGAGACAAGTGGGGAGACGAGTGGGGAGACAAGTGGGGAGACAAGTTGGGAGATGAGTGTGGAGATGAGTGGGGAGACGAGTGGGGAGACGAGTGGGGAGACAAGTGGGGAGACAAGTTGGGAGATGAGTGGGGAGATGAGTGGGGAGACGAGTGGGGAGACGAGTGGGGAGATGAGTGGGGAGACAAGTGGGGAGACAAGTGGGGAGATAAGAGGGGAGACAAGTGGGGTGATAAGAGGGGAGATGAGTGGGGAGACAAGTGGGGTGATAAGAGAAGAGGGGATAGGGTAGACGAGTGAGGAGATGAGTGGGGAGACAAGTGAGGAGATAAGAGGGGAGACAAGTGGGGAGACGAGTGGGGAGACAAGTGGGGAGATGAGAGGGGAGACAAGTGGGGTGATAAGAGGGGAGACAAGTGGGGAGATGAGTGGGGAGACAAGTGGGGTGATAAGAGAAGAGGGGATAGGGTAGATGAGTGAGGAGATGAGTGGGGAGACAAGTGAGGAGATAAGAGGGGAGACAAGTGGGGAGACGAGTGGGGAGACAAGTGGGGAGACAAGTGGGGAGATGAGAGTGGAGACAAGTGGGGTGATAAGAGGGTAGACAAGTGAGGAGATGAGTGGGGAGATGAGAGGGGAGATGAGAGGGGAGATAAGAGGGGAGACGAGAGGGGAGATAAGAGGGGAGACAAGTGGGGTGATAAGAGAAAAGGGGAGAGGGTAGATGAGTGAGGAGATGAGAGTGGAGATGAGTGGGGAGACAAGTGAGGAGATAAGAGGGGAGACAAATGGGGAGATGAGTGGGGAGATGAGTGGGGAGACGAGTGGGGAGACAAGTGGGGAGACAAGTGGGGAGACAAGTGGGGAG
Source organism: Osedax frankpressi (assembly GCA_964035775.1). Lineage (NCBI taxonomy): Eukaryota > Metazoa > Annelida > Polychaeta > Sabellida > Siboglinidae > Osedax > Osedax frankpressi. The sequence goes on from OZ038312.1 coordinate 42,751,005, forward strand.
ACAAGTGGGGAGATAAGAGGGGAGACAAGTGGGGTGATAAGAGGGGAGACAAGTGGGGAGATGAGTGGGGAGACAAGTGGGGAGACAAGTGGGGAGATGAGAGGGGAGACAAGTGGGGTGATAAGAGGGGAGACAAGTGGGGAGATGAGTGGGGAGACAAGTGGGGAGACAAGTGGGGAGATGAGAGGGTTGATGAGTGATTTTAAAAACTAATTATATTACACGTAAAGTGTAGAATCTTGTTTAAATTTCATTTCATTTATACTTTTTACAGTTTTTCAGAGAAAGGAAAAAAGAGTCTGCAATATAAAGGCAAATATAATAAAATATTGTGCTGCTTTATTATTTATTTATTTTATTTGAAAACATTAATTTACACACATTAGAGAATAAACTTTCGTAATAAAAATATGTGTTTCTTCTTCCAAATGAATTCATTCTAATTGCCTATTGTTAACTGAAAACAAAATGCCATACGATATCTTAAGTAAGCTGTCTTTTAGTATGGTTTATAGTATGGTTTCATTAGAACAATACAATACAGTACAAGTATATACAAATCAATACAATATAGTACAAACATAATACATACACGATGACTGTTTTTAATTTAAATAAATAATATAATATCTAGCATGTAAAATTACTTAATGTACATCTATAAACGCTTTCTCATAATTATCTTGCATGTAAATAATCTCCATTGTATAGACTTCATTTATGTTCGGTGCTAAGGCTAATTACATGCTCGAAGAAGATATTTAAGTCTTGCTCTCTCAATTTTTTAAACACAATTGATTTAGTGTCTAGCATTGAAATATATAATAATCACTTGAATTGAAGATCCCTAAAAAAGCATAAACTGTAAACGAGAATTTATTGTTGTAAATTATCTAAATGATGGTAAGTTAAATTATTAACAAAACTCAAAAATATCCAATCTAGCAAACGGATTACAATTGTATTCTGTATTATATAATTACTTACAGTTATTTTCTGTATTATATAATTACTGACAGTTATTTCTGTATTATATAATTACTTACAGTTGTCTTCTGTATTATATAACTACTTACAGTTATTTCTATATTATATAATTACTGACAGTTATTTCTGTATTATATAATTACTGACAGTTATTTCTGTATTATATAATTACTGGCAGTTATTTCTATATTATATAATTACTTACAGTTATTTCTATATTATATAATTACTTACAGTTATTTCTATATTATATAATAGCTCAGTTATTTTCTGTATTATATAATAGCTCAGTTATTGTCTGTATTATATAATTAATTATATTTCAAATACATAGAAAACTTTATTTGCCTACTTGAATAATATAGAATAATCTATAAATTTCTATATTGAGTTAATCGCATATTCTCTCTAATTATAGTATATTTATGTGTAGTGAATATGTATAATAATCTTTCAATTGAATATTGTTGCATATCCTATATATAGTATATCACGTGTGTCCCAGAATCTTAGTATCGTTAAATTAATGCAAACTTGCCAATAAGTAAATGCCTTCAATTGCGGTGGAGCTTGGTTTGGGCAAAGTAGGTGAAGTAATGTAGTGTGAAATAATGCTACACAGCCATTATTACGATTACTATACATAGCGATTATAGTTATTACTTCACAACAATTCGTATTATTACATCTTGTATTTGTGGGAGTGGCTTATCTTTGGGGTATTAATAGGATTTAAAATTTAGTAATTTAAGTATGTAATGAGATGTAATATAATGTCTTTGTGATGATATAATAGAATTGTATAAGATAACAGATTACGTGGATATGGGTTGATATACGTTCATGAGTATTGCGTAATCGTTATCTAATCACCTATATATTTAGATAACAGGAACACCCAGGTGACGTAATAGTCGGTCAAAAGGTCAATAGCAATCGCCGAATTAAACTTGTTTATTGTTTTGAAAAACGTAGGATATCTTACAAATTTCTAATAGTGATGTTAGGAGGGTGAGGGTAGATGTAATTTGAATTGAGAAGTTTAGTTGGATAAAGTGGGGATAATAAAATTGATTATGTGGGAAGTTGATATTTAGAAAAGTATGGATGATGATATTGGGTTAGTAGGGAAAGTGTTGTTGGGTGAGGTGGATAGTTGGATGTCAGGTGTATGAGGGTATGATGAGAGGATAATATTGGATATGGTTTGGAGTTGGATTAGGTAAAAATAAATGTGATTTGGTGAGGCAGTAAAATATTGGGCCAGGGTAAGAGAAATGTGTAAAGTGTTTTTAAAATAGAATATTATTTAAACGTAACTTCTTGAAAGAATTAAATTTAATATTTTGTAAATAAGCATAAAAGTTCTTTTATAGGATTCGCATTGGACTAATGCAATTAAACCATATATCCTATATCAAATACGTCAAACAAATTTCGTCAACATTGTAGCATATTATATCCGATTATTTTACCAATTTACTCTATCTATATAAAATACTGATATCTAATATCAATACATTTATTTAAAACTTAGTCAGTTTATAACTTCCGATTAACAAAAATACATATTTAATCCACGACAGTCGACTTAAATCTCATTTATTCTCCTAATTATTAACACCTGATAAATAAATAATAAAACTCTTTAAAAAAGATAAAATTGAAAACATTAAAATGATTATTTCTATCTCAAAATTGAATTATATACCTAAAACATTAGGAAATAAGTAACCACATATATTACCATCGCCATTCATACCAATGTCATATCGAAATACATTTATAATATAGAACATGTACTATTAATATAAATATAGCATAACAAATTATTATAATATATTTAAATAATTAATACTTTAATTTGTATATATTACTTATATGTAATATATTAACACAATATAGTGTTATAAATTATATTGTTTATTTTATAAATTAAAACTATAATATGTTTTGATACCTTATAAAGTATTACTATTTAATTAATATTCATATATATATATAATATTATATGTTTAAATCGTTATGCCACAATAAAATATACAAGTATACTCTAGTGTTTATAAATATATGCTATAACACAATACAAAGTACACAAAATACTACAATATATTGAACTATGCTAGCACATGTAAAAATAAAATGTGTATTGAATATTATGAACAAATACAGTTCGTGTGTAAAAAACTTGTTATATTTACTCTGTAATAGGTAATATAATTTAATAATATAGAGTAAATATATCTATATAAATAAGGTATTATATAATAAAGTATAATATTTGTATAATAAGAAATAAATTGATACCTGAAGATTTTAATAAAGTAAATGTCGCCAATATCTTTGAAACGATTTCATTGGTTGTAGCTATCACATTGAATATGTTATTTGATAGGTATAATATTCAAATATAAATCATTTGGATTTTTGAATTTGACAATCCGTAATATAAATGATATTTAATTATAATACACGATTGAATGTAAAAATAATATTTGTATATTATATATTAATAATTTTATGTTATCACTACCTATATAAAATTCGTAAATTATGTCATTTATATTCGTTTTTTAAACTAAACATCGCAATATTACTTATAATATAAAAATAGAATACGATATATTATAAAAAATCAATAACACTTTTTAAAATTGATATTCGAAGACTTATTCTTAATGCTGGTAGTTATTTTGTCAATAATCATAATAGATTTTATCGTGATTATTAAATGCGCTTTCGAGCGTGTTAATTTAATATGCATATTTTTGTCAGATATCTAATGGATAAAAACTTTTTTACCTGTTCGATGACTACGACCTCCCTAAATGTTAGTTACTATTTTGTCAATAATAATAATAGATATTTTCGTCCTTATCTAAATGCACTTTCGAGAATAACAAATATTAAAATAATTAAATATTCGTATTTTTTTGAGATTCTTTTGCAATTATTGAATTCACCATGATGAGTATAATAGACTTATTAAATTGGCTTTTCTTGTTAAATGCAATGATATATGGTTAGTAATTACTATGCCAGTTTTATTTACCTCGGTGATTTCAAATACCAACCTTTTAAATACTGACCTTTACAGCTATCGACTTCCAATCGATATCAATGAAACCCGCGGAAAGTAGCAAACTCAGAGATAACGTAACTGGGACATGTACTACCGCTACAATCACTACTAATGCTTACGTAACCCTTGATTTATATGAATACGTTCACGTAGTGTCTGTTACAATGGCTGCTACAGTTTCAGGTTTATTTACTATAGCATATTATCTATCTATACTACTACCCATAAGCAGATATGAAAATATATAAAGAATATTATAGATATTTTTTAAATTAGTGTTTTAACAAAATTAATTAGTTTTATATTATTTCTATTTATTTAAATTTGTAATATTGTAAATATGCATTATATTATTATCTAATTTAGAAATACACATGTGTAATTGTTTAAGCAGACTTATTGGTGTGTGGTCGAAATTATGAAATTTTATAAAATGCATTTCCCCTCCCCTAAATGTTCGATATTCCATATAGTAGTTATGGCCAAACAATGTTTTTTAATTCGACAAATTTGATTTTTCATTGATATTAAACACTTTTTTAAAAACCCATAAATAGTCCCTAAACGTAGGCTAAAATGTTATTTGATAGTTCTTAATAAGTTTACTTAGTGGTTATTTAATAAATGGCAAATATTTAAATTCGATCTTTATTTGATTTATATTTCGATTATTATTTTCTATCTGCAAGTTAATGTTATTGGAAAAAAAATGATATAATTAAAAAATTTAAAATAATTATAATTAATATTATAGTATAATAAATAACTATCGATAACTATTAGTTTTAAATGATTCGTCCTTGGCTTTACATTAACTAACCCCATATTTGTTCGAAGAAATCTCGAACAATTTAATAATAATATAATTACTATTTGAAATTATTCCTCTATATTCTCGAAAAATTCTATTTGTACGTCTGCTTTATTTCGAGAGTTAAATAATGCGTATCTAATGTATGAAGTAAACATATATGGATAACTATTCAAAGTATATTATTAAAAATGAATCGTTATTTGCAGGCCTAGGTACAAAATATATAAGATGACCATCTAGGTAAAAAATTCGTTAAAATTTCAAAATTCGTTAATTCGTTATTTAAAAATGCCACACTAGAACCTAGGCTATGATAACTTGACGCATATGCAATGTTATTATTATTTTTTTACATCTATCGTATAACTAAATAAGTTATTTGTCAATATTTCTTAAATAGTGAATCATAGTTAAATTAGGAAAGTAATACATTTTCAGACATTGATTGAAGTCAATTTGAATATATTAAATCGAATTTGGTTATTCAATATTATTTTCCTCCGTGGAGTTAAAATTTGTGAACATAATTTCACAAGTTTATGGACATAGATCATAAAACTAAACATTTTTCTATAAAAATAGATTGTTATTTTCTATAAAATAAAAGAACCATAATCAATATAAAAAAAACTTTAAACATGAGAAATATATATATATATATTCCTAAATATATAATTGTATTTATGGAATATAGACAGTATTATTTATATTGGCAGTAAATACATTATTTACGAGGAAAGATTGCGAGTTGATGTAAGCATGTGTATATTTTATCTTAAGATGTAATTCGTTCTGATAGCACTCTGACTTACGGTTGAGTTAAGTAGTTATAAGAGGTAAATTAATAAATTTGTAGGAAAAGAATCATATCATATTAATATTAATATTAATATTAATATATATATATATATATATATATATATATATATATATATATATATGTATATATATATTAATATATTACAAATAAAAGTAGAGTTTTATAAATTAGTAATATGTTTGAATATGTATATTTTTATCCATTCCCACTACAGATCCTCTCGATGTAGAACTACACATGACGTACAATGATACTTTAGTTATAAACGATTACTCTATTCGTACGATGACCAAATGCGGTTCCGTTACCGGTCAGATATCAGCCACAGTACAGTGTGCCCGTAGTGGACGGTACCTGCTGATTTGGATGATATCGGGCACTTTGACATTATGCGATATCAAGATCATCGGAGGTTATCGTACATTTATATTAATACATTAATGTAAAATATATTTAATCTATTCACAACGTGTGTATATAAAATCTACTACCTAAATATTGCTATTCCACTCACACAGCGCCTATCGTACCCATCTCGTACCGAAAGTTTGCTCGTATGTCGAGTATTCATAGTACACATACTAGTACTTCAACTGCAGACCTCGCTGTAGATGGCAATACAGACTCTAATTTGAAACATAAATCATGCTGCCATTCGAGGTTAAAGGATTATAGCTGGTGGTCAGTTGACCTGAACGCCCGTCACACCGTTACCTTCGTACGCATATTCAACCGACAAAGTAAGTTGAGTCAGTGATTAAATAATTGTATTAACATAGATCCTATAAATAGTGTATATACGAATATGCATGGGTTATTGTAAGAACCTGCATCGTATATCAATTGTTTGATATTAAATAAAGTCATAAATATTGACCTCACATTATGATCCTTTAAAGTGTACTCTCCCGTACTTCCAGTTAGTCCAGATAGGTTGAATGGATCAATTATCGGCTTTACCGATTACCCGTTATATTCAAATCCTGTATTCACGGAAATTTGCTCGACTTTGAATGGAGACGATATGATATATAATGTATATTGCAATGTAAATACCACCGGTCAATACTTCACTGTACAGGTAAGATAATAGATCATCTACAGAGATTTTTATCTAAATATTAACTAATAATCATATATATATATATGCCAACCTGTATTGAACAATATCTGTTCTGATTAATATCTATCTTAAATAATATCTAATTATTACTACTGATCTCTACTACTAATGAAATCTATAGCTATTATAAATATTACAGGTCGGGAGAGTTGTACTGCAGTTTTGTGAAATAGAAATATTCTCCGAGCTGAACGGTTAGTAAGTATGGCATTGTGTTATAGCCATACCGTTGAACTAATAATCATATCACTGTTTCAGGAGAACTTATAAATAAATAATATTTCTTCTCAATCGTAACGTTTTATTATTTTGTAAAGTGGTTAATATTTATAATTAATAAAGGGGAATAATCTCGATTATTTAAAACATAATTTTAATTAAAATTAATAAAATATTAAATATAGTTTAAAATTAGTCATTTGAAGTGGAGAACATATAAATCTTATGTCAAGAAAATTTAAAGAATTTTAAAGCGAAATTGTATTATTTAGTATTTTCATCGTATAATATATATAATATATTATAGATTAATAATTATGTATATCTATATATAATATATAATATTCTCAAATTATTTTAAATGAATAATATACATTGAATTTGTATTGTATGGGTCTAGCTAGTGATGGCTTTTGGGTTTGGATAATGATAGATAGAGGATGGATATTAGTATTCTGGTAATATGTATTAACTAATATTAATATTGGGTTTAATATGTTTATGTCAAATGTACCATTTAAATCTAATGTCTAGTAGATTTAAATTATAATCACTAGTAAACATTACTAAATACATTTATTTCCTAATCTACTGTAACCTAACCAACCTTTACTTTTACAGAAGAGGAAAAAGATGTACATTTGTGAACTTGAGATTTTCGCTGAAACCCAAGGTTAGTAATGCTTGAATTATATTCGATATTACATACATCCTCCTTCTAAACTCTATTTTCTTTATAGCATATAACTTAAACTACTCAGTGTATAACCTCAACCAGTCTTTACCAATCCGTGTTAGAACATGTTCACCCTAACATCCTACAAATCTCTATTTTTATTATTATATTTTCCCATGCTTCATCAAATTACACTTATCCAATACAACCCAACAACACATCGTAGTAAACTTATCCTTTATACATGCCATAAATATACCATATCCAACTCCTCAAATACCTCTCCCCTGCCCACCTCACCTAATAGCACCTTCCAGATGGGTCCCTCCCTATTTAACCGAAGCTCGCCCACCATACTTTTCCAAATATCAAATTCCCCACATAATCAATTTTACCATCTCAACTTTATCCAATCAAACATCAACTTTACATTACATCCGCCTTCGCCTTCTTCTTAGACTGCTTAGACAGCTTAGACTGCTTAGACTGCTTATATAGATGGTAATTATTACTGCATAATCAGCAAGTTGGAAATATACATATGTAATCATTCATTATTTGCAAGAGAGATTTATTCAGTGAGTGAGTGAGTTAGTTAGTGAGTGAGTGAGTGTATGAGTGAGTTTTTGAGTGAGTGTGTGAGTGAGGGAGTGATTTAGTGAGTGAGTGAGTGAGTGAGTGAGTGAGTGAGTGAGTGAGTGAGTGAGTGAGTGAGTGATTGAGTGAGTGAGTGAGTGAGTGAGTGAGTGAGTGAGTGAGTTAGTGAGTGAGTGAGTGAGTGAGTGATTTAGTGAGTGAGTGAGTGAGTGAATGAGTGAATGAGTGAGTGAGTGAGTGAGGGAGTAAGTGAGTGAGTGAGTGAGTGAGTGAGTGAGTGAGTGAGTGAGTGAGTGAGTTAGTTAGTTAGTGAGTGAGTGAGTTAGTTAGTGAGTTAGTGTGTGAATGAGTGATTTAGTGAGTTAGTGAGTGAGTGAGTGTGTGAGTGAGTTAGTGAGTGAGTGAGTTAGTGAGTGAGTGAGTGTGTGTGTGTGTATATGTTTATTCGCGAAAATCCAATTTTTACATTGTTCGAAGGTGAGTGTAAGTATTATTAACGAAATATAACACAATTAATATAGTAAATACGTTTTTCAAAATAAATAAAATCGAGGTAATAATTGTGGTAATATGTGTAAGGAAGTCACGTGAGAGGGAATTGCATGCGAGGGAAGTGTGCAATGCACATTATACATATGGGAAAACTGTATAGGGGATAGTATACTATATATATATATATATAGAGAAAATAAGTCAGATATAAATGTACGTGTAAAGGAGGTAAAGTAAGGTAGTGAGGTTGGTAAGAAGTAAGTAGTAAAAGTGGAAAAGTAATATAGGCTGTAGAAAATAAAGTAGTTGAGTATTGGTTTTTGAGTAATAGGTATTGTATTAGGTAAAAGTACAGTGTAAATCAATTTGATAATTCAGTAGCATAGGAATATTATAAGGGTGTGTCAGGTTATATCAGTCTAGATCAAGTAAGTATTTGTGAAGATTGCTTTTAAAAGTATTTGTATTCTTTTCATTGGTAACAGTTATGGGTAGTTTATTCCAAAGTTATGGAAAATTGTTTGTTATGTCTTGTTTAAGCAGTTTTTTATTGGATGACCTTAGATTGTTTTTCAGTTTTAGTTTAATTGAGTCGCTCATATATTTAGGGATATCAGTTTTCAGTGCTGTATGTATTATTTCTAGAATTTTGTATATGGATCTGTGTTTAAAGGTTAGAAATTTAAGTTTCTTTCTGTATAATGTGATGTGTGTTCGTTTAGGGAGTGAGTGAGTGAGTGAGTGAGTGAGTGAGTGAGTGAGTGAGTGAGTGAGTGAGTGAGTGAGTGATTTAGTGAGTGAGAGAGTGAGTGAGTGAGTGAGTGAGTGAGTGAGTGAGTGAGTGAGTGAGTGAGTGAATGAGTGGAGGGGCGAGAGTAGGAAAGAGTGATTATCTGTCTATATTATAAGATCAACACAGTGACAATATATATTAGTTTAAATTCGTATATATAATAATAATATATAATAATATAATATGGATATATAATAATATTATGATCGATGAAAGTAGTGGTGAATAGATATAGGTCAGCATGTAAATTAACATAGAAACACTAATATTCGGAGATGACATCTTGAATAGAATATGAATACGAATCAAGTGACAATGCCTTGATATATATTATGTTTAGGAAAGAAAATGATTTGGCGATAATGTTTTCACTCATTGATTAAGTATATTTATATTATATTAATACTTACTAAAATAATATATGTAGTATTTATATTCATATTTAAACTTGATACCTAAGTTTTTAATAGTTATTTCAAAAATTGCCTTAATTGAAATAAACTGTCCTCTCTATATGGTTAACATACTATATAAGATCTCATAAAACTACGTAAAATAAATTTCTTTAGATTAAATATCACTTTATCTAAACTCCATCAATTCAAATTCGATGTCCATGATTTCTACGTATTTCCCTTATACATTTCACCAAATGTTTGCCGTTCACATCGAACTCTTTCCACAAGAAACGATATTGATTTCCATTAAAATTGAACCATTAATATCTACTCTCACTTCCATAACTTACATATTAGTATTGTGACCGACCATTAATATAGCATTCGAGATCACAAACAAAGTAAGTTGATAATCAATAAATTAATTACAAGCTAATTATAATTAAACAGTTCGCCGTGATTACTTTTGATACCCTCTGGTTTGAACTCTACTGACCTCCGTACGCTTTCAAGTCATACAGGGATAATATGCCTCGCGACTTCGTGCGTACTAGAATCACACGTCCCACACGCCCGCAATATAGCCGCGCTCTTTTGTATGACCAGTTGACTGGAGTCGAGTCGCATAATGTGCGTCCAAGTATGTTAATATCGTTAATTTGTTCCATACTCGACATTAAGTACACGTTTACGTCAAGTGTGGTGGGAGCGTGGTTTGTAGTGGGTGTAGTTTATAGTGGGCGTAGTTTTGGCTAGAGGTACAGTATGGTGTGTGAAATAATGATATGGTGTGATTAGTATTAAGACTTCATGGTGATTATTATTATTACAGTTTATAAGTGCGGGAGTGGCTTGGTTTCAGGGTGCGGGAGTGGCTTGGTTTCGGGGTGTGGGAGTGGCTTGGTTTAAGGGTGTGATATTAACAATGTTTATAATTTGGTAATTTTAGTTTGTAATGAGATGTAATATAAAGTTTTACGTGAATATATTATGCAACTTTGTAAGATTAATGAGATTACGTTGATATGGGATTACTAGTTCGCGACTATTTCATAATCATTGCTTAATCGTCGGCTAACCTATCTTTTTAGACAGCAAAAACACCCAGCCGACGTAATAATCGGTCAAAAGGTCGATTGCAATTGAGTTAGTGGTTTTGAATATAGTATTGAATATCGTGGGTTAAGTAAAGGAGGTTGAGATTGGAAAAAATGGAGACGATGTTATTGGGTGTGATGGAAATGCTTATGTGTAGAGCTGGAAATGGTATATCGATGGTAGTTGTAAAGTATAAGGTTGTCTAGGGTGTGGAGTTGGGTTGGATGGGATAAGTATGATTTGGTGAAGTTGGTAAAAATATGATAATAAAAATATGGATTTATAGGATGATATGTTGAAAATGTTCTAACATATTATATGGATTGGTAAAGACTGGTTGGGGCTTTATATGGATTAGAATATGTTAGAAGAATATCGAATACAATTCAAGCAATATAGCCAATATATAGCAATATAACAATACTAACCATGGGTATCAGCGAAAATCTCTATTTCACAAATGAACAACGCATACATATTCTGTAAAAGTAAAGGTTGGTTTACAGTAGATATGGAGAGAGCGTTATTTAGTAATTATCACTACTGATAACTTACCAGTGATTTAACTGTAATCTATATTTTAACATAATAGGTTCATTATAGAAAATAAATTTAATAAAATTTAATATAATGATTAACACCGAAAATCATATAAACATTTATTGATTCTGATAAATGGAATTAAGAATAACCTATTTCTATGTAATTTGTATATATAGCAGAATAATCCAATATTAATAATAAAATAACTGTTATAAAAAGATGTTTATAATACATATTAATTGTATTTATATTTTAAACGATATGTATTTAGTTTAAATAAAATTATAAAATCATGTTCATGCGATGTCATATTGCTACTTTACATAATCAAAGATGAGACTATCTCATATTATCAAAGTTAAAAATATAAATATAAAAGTATAAATACCAATAACTTTCAAAATGTAGAAAATAAATTGAAAAATTCCACTTATATGTAATCTATCCTTTCACATAAATATGATTTCCGGCATTATTTTGTTACAGCTACAAATCCTTCATATATATTTATATTCCATAAACCAGTTTTTGGTACCGTAGATAGGTAGTAAAGTTGAAAAATCACTTTTTTAAGATTTTATATTTTTGGAACTAATTTTCGGGTATTAATTTAATTATTTTTGAAAATATCTAAATCCTATGTCTTAGAGTTTGTCCGTATCTTACTTTTCTTATATCGATATCGATATTTATTTAAATATATTTAGAGATAATAGACGTTATATTTTTATAAGTTTTTCGAAATCGAAATTCGAGAGTCTCTAGTAAATCTATGAGTCACGCATTTCGATGAATCACGAAGCGCTCTCAATCTCTATATACGTATATAGGAAGGTATAGGCGAAACTATGTTAGCGTAAACTTGAATATGAATTTAAATGTATGTATTGTATAGTACTGCTATATCGACATAATATGATATATTAACTGCACTATAATGCTATACTATAACATTACTCCCATCATATTGTATTGGGTTTGTTTTTTTGTTTGGTTCTGTCAGGTTTTTTTTTTGAATAAATTAATATAAATTTGACCCCAGGTTAAGTTCATATACTATAATTATAATGTTTGGGTTACTGTTTTGGTTTGAGTTTGTTTTTAGGTTAGGATTTTAGTTTATATTTGGGTTTGAGTTTGTATTTTTGTTTTTTTATGTAGTTTTTTTTGAATAAAATAATATAAATAAATATTTAGCTATGTTCATATACTAAAATTATAATATTTAAGTTTGGGGTTGGGTTTGGTTCTATGTGGAATTTTTTAGAATATATTTAAATAAAGTTGATGTCGGACTATATTCATAAACTATAATTATAATGTATATGTTTGGATTTAGGTTTAGTCCCGTGTGGGTTTTTCTTTAAATAAATTAAAATAAATTTAACATCAGGCTTCTTAATTATAATGTTTACATTTTGGATTTTTTGGGTTAGGTTTTATTTATGTTTTTGAATTAGTGTTAAGTTTAGATTTAGTTTTGGATTTGTATTGGAGTTTTTTGAATAAATTATATATATTTGATGTCGAACCATATTTGTATACCTTAATTATAATTTTAGATTTGCGTATGGTTTTGGTTGTGTGAGTTTTTTTAAGATATTAAAATAAATTTGATGCCAAGATAATTATATTTGCATTTAGGTTTTTTTGGATTTAGGTTTGGGATTAGTTGGGTATTGGTTTGACTGGTTGTGCTGCTATACATTAACACTAATAATCAAATTATGGCTACTCAACTACACTAATTAACTAAATATATAATCGTTAGTGTGTTACATATACTATATATTATATGATGCAAGGTTTCTGACTGTGTATTGGCATGTTTCCGAGTTGGTTTTTTAAAATAAATTTATTAAATTTGATGCTAGGGTATGTTCATATACTATAATTAGAATATTTGCATTTAAGTTTTTGATTGGTATATATGGATTTTTATATATATATGTTTTTTTTTTAAATAAATTTATATAAATTTAATGTTCATCGTATAATATAACGAGCATATCATATCATTTTATTTATGTCATAAATATGTTATATTATATCGATTTGGTTCAGGTAAATTATGATATTAAATACATTATATAAATCCTCAGATTTGTAATATATATAAATTTATACACAGAAATTAATTGATTGCATTCGCAATGTCTTGCGCTTGGGTTTGGTAAAATTATATATAATTATAATACATGATTGAATATAATAATAATATGTATACATTATATATTAATAATCTTATTTTATCAATACTAAAAATTCGTAATTTATGTCAATTATATGTTTTGAGCAAAAACATCGCAATAATATTTATAAAATTTAAATAAATTTAAATATATTCTAAAAATCAGATAAATATTATAAAGTTGATATTTGATGACTGCTACCTCGCTTTAATGCTATTAGCTATTTTGTTAATTATAATAATATATTTTATTATGAATATATAAATTCACTTTCTAGAGTATTGAATAAATTTAATATCCTGATTTTTTTTAGATTGGATATATTATATTATTACCAGTTCGACTGCTACATGCCCTTAAATATGTTTTAATATAGTTGCTGTTTTATCAATAGTAATGATAGATATTATCAAGATTATCAAAATGCACTACGGAGAAGAGTAATTTAATATTCATATTTTTTTCCAACTATAACTGAATACTAAATTATTTATAACTATATAACATGAATATATTTTAGTTTTTACAAATTCGTTGTAAGATATCAATAAAAAATAATCAATAGTATCGTTGCCATAGCCTACTGGTATAAAGCAACGCTACCAGAATTTAATATCATTTAAAATTATATATTAGGAAAGCAATACATAAATATAACATTCGTGAAAAAGAGATTCTTTTGCAATTATTGAATTCACCATGATGGGTGTAATAGACTTATTAGCTTGGCTTTTCTTGTTAAATGCAATGATATATGGTTAGTAATTACTATGCCAGTTTTATTTACCTCGGTGATTTCAAATACCAACCTTTTAAATATTGACATTTACAGCTATCGACTTCCAATCGATATCAATGAAACCCGCGGAAAGTAGCAAACTCAGAGATAACGTAACTGGGACCTGTACTACCGCTACAATCACTACTAATGCTTACGTAACCCTTGATTTATATGAATACGTTCACGTAGTGTCTGTTACAATGGCTGCTACAGTTGCAGGTTTGTTTATATGCAATACAGCACAGACTTACCCACGTAATCGTTCTTTAAATGAACATATGCTATTCAAATATATGAAACACGTATTACAAAATTGAAATGTTTGACTTGAATATTTAGCCCGCACGTCTAAACGATTCTATAACGTACAATACGTTACACGTTATACTGTGTATAGTGAATAAGTATATAGAGTTCGTATAGTCCTATCCAGTTGAAACCATTTCGTTTGCCAACTGCGTGCGGCATAAAACGTGCATAAAACCAGCATTTTTGTGCACACGTTAATTATGTATCTAGATGTAAATTTGTATTTCTCGTTTTTGGTTTAATATTTTTATGATAAGAATACACGAGACTAAACCGGGCACAATATTAATTGCGTATCATTAAAATATTAAAATATAATCGTACTTATTATTATCAGTATTATTAAGGATAAATAAATAAAATTGATTAGAAAGTTAATTTATTTTATACATGAGTACGAGTGGAATTGATAAGGTATTATATACCAGTTCATATTATCTATCTAAAATACTATCCTTAAGTAGATATATACTTATATCACATATTTGGATAGTATTATATATATATATAAATATATATATATATATATATATATATATATATATTATACATATATTAGAGTTAACTAAATCTACATTTGATAACTGAATATAAATGTGCAATATATTTTGTATACAGAATTATATTGATTTCATATCTTTAACTTTATCCGAGTATTCCTATAACCTGAATGTTAAATAGAAATCTCCCAAATATCAATCAAAACTGATATTTAATATGAATTTTAGAGTACATTTTGTTCAAAATTTGAATTTCTAAACAATAAACTAATATGATTGGTTTTTATATTCCGATTATTATCCGGTTACCACGAGAAATATCAATTAAAGTATTCAAAAATCAAAGTATGTACAAATATAGAAAATAAGGCAATTGAAAGTTAATTTAATTACAATTGAATTAAAAATGGAATTTAATATATTACAAATAAAAGTAGAGTTTTATAAATTAGTAATATGTTTGAATATGTATATTTTTATCCATTCCCACTACAGATCCTCTCGATGTAGAACTACACATGACGTACAATGATACTTTAGTTATAAACGATTACTCTATTCGTACGATGACCAAATGCGGTTCCGTTTCCGGTCAGATATCAGCCACAGTACAGTGTGCCCGTAGTGGACGGTACCTGCTGATTTGGATGATATCGGGCACTTTGACATTATGCGATATCAAGATCATCGGAGGTTATCGTACATTTATATTAATACATTAATGTAAAATATATTTAATCTATTCACAACGTGTGTATCTAAAATCTACTACCTAAATCTTGCTATTCCACTCACACAGCGCCTATCGTACCCATCTCGTACCGAAAGTTTGCTCGTATGTCGAGTGTTCATAGTGTATTTACTAGTACTTCAACTGCAGACCTCGCTGTAGATGGCAATACAGACTCCCATTTGAGTCATAAATCATGCTGCCATTCGAGGTTAAAGGTTTCTAGCTGGTGGACAGTTGACCTGAACGCCCGTCACACCGTTACCTTCGTACGCATATTCAACCGACAAAGTAAGTTGAGTCAGTGATTAAATAATTGTATTAACATAGATCCTATAAATAGTGTATATACGAATATGCATGGGTTATTGTAAGAACCTGTATCGTATATCAATTGTTTGATATTAAACAAGGTCATAAATATTGACCTCACATTATGATCCTTTAAAGTGTACTCTCCCGTACTTCCAGTTAGTCCAGATAGGTTGAATGGATCAATTATCGGCTTTGCCGATTACCCGATATATTCAAATCCTGTATTCACGGAAATTTGCTCGACTTTGAATGGAGACGATATGATATTTAATGTATATTGCAATGCAAATACCACCGGTCAATACTTCACTGTACATGTAAGATAATAGATCATCTACAGAGATTTTTATCTAAATATTAACTAATAATCATATATATATATATATATATATATATGTCAACCTGTATTGAACAATATCTGTTCTGATTAATATCTATCTTAAATAATATCTAATTATTACTACTGATCTCTACTACTAATGAAATCTATAGCTATTATAAATATTACAGGTCAGGAGAAATGTACTGCAGTTTTGTGAAATAGAAATATTCTCCGAGCTGAACGGTTAGTAAGTATGGCATTGTGTTATAGCCATACCGTTGAACTAATAATCATATCACTGTTTCGTAATTCCCATGGACATTTGATGTTTATGTATACAATTTAATCTATGAATTATTATACAATTTATCAATGATATATATGAATTATAGTAGGCATCATTACATCAGTATTGCAATATAAATCTACTTGTATAATTCGTGTGGTAATAAAAAACATTAAATTCGCGCCTTTCAATATTTTCTCATCTGATTTATTTCAATTATTTAAATTTGTACGTTTAATATCAGAAATTTTAACAAATATGTAAATAAGTCATTTTTATTAAAGTTATCGTCAAATAAACTTTAAAAGAGTTACCGAGGAATATTACATCTGTTCTTGTGAGGTTTGAATTTTGAGGAAAATCAAATAAATAATTGTTGTTACAAAAATGTTGATCTTGAATTTTTTTAAATATTCATTCTATACATGATACATATCTGTATACAGAAAGTATATGTATTTTAATTTTAAGTTATACGTTAACCAAGATAATAAATAAATGTAAAGTAAATACATAATGCAGTACATCATTATGAGGACACTGCATCTCAGATGTAAATATACTTTACTATAATTAAAATCATGGTTCATTTTACTGACGATGATATCGATAGAAACATACTTAATCGTTTCCATTTCTGCAGCATATCTATTTAGTGTAACTTTCTACCAATGCTGATATTATTACGTCACTGGTAATTATTCTCTCAGCTGCAATCATTGCAATCCTTATCAAATCGATATATAGATAGATATCAGATTTTAAAACAATTTTTCTTGCAATAAATGCATACAATTAATGTTATACAATATTAAATATTTATAAAAGTAGTAGTTTTAATTATAATAATAAATGTATAATTTATTAAATCATATAAAAAAGTATTTATTAATTGTGTGTATTTACAAATAGTGATAAATAAAAAGTGAACAAAATATAAATTAAGAAGTAAAGAAAATCTTATTTTAAAATATTATAATAATTATCATTTCTCAACGAAATTTTATTATTTAGTATTTTCATCATATAATATATTACATATATTAATAACTATGTACATCTATATATAATATATAACATTCTCAAATAATTTTAAATAAATAATACACATTGAATTTTGTATAAATTTAATAATCTAAAAAGTTTTTTTTAATATAATACCGTTTAAAAAATAGTCAAACGATATATAAATATTATCAATTCTAGTATCCGATTTATAATATATGATAAGTATTTGATTTATTCCTATTTGCAAGTCTCTATACAAATATAACCATAGATTGTGTATAATAATTATGTATAATACATTCCAATATTGAATGCATTCACTCGCCATATGACGCTGTCAATGATTCACCGTATTACCTTCCACAATATTCAAATGATGAATCACCTATTGCTATCCATATAACTTACTAAATGAATAACCTTATTTTCCATTGTGTGACTCAGTCGATGATTCCAGCTATTACCTTCATATGATTACCAGGAGAACTCGATGTCTCCATAAATAAAAATGTTTCTTCAAGTGGACCTCTAGGAAGATTGGTTACCGACGGTCTAGATAGTACTTGCGAAACAGCCTTCCCTTCCGGCTCCGCCTTTTCGGCTTACATCTCGGTTGACCTCGGCACAGACTATCACATAACTTCCGTTTACGTACATGCCGATAGTAAAGGTCAGCTTATTCATAACACTTTTACCTATTCGCAGTTGATAAGTATTTACATTATATCGACTTTCTTAATTTAAAAGTATAGATGAGTTCATTGTTTATCATGATTGCCATAACGGCGACATTTTCACAAAAAACTTCAGATGGTAGACAGTTATCTCAAGTATTTAAAATAATTACTGCGGATTACTCCATTAATAGTCGGTTATTTGTATATTATCAATACAAGTACATTACCGATTAATATTGATTACTATTAAAATTGCTTATATTAATAACTACCAATATAGAAATTAGTGAGTGGTGACGACTATATGAAATGATGACTTATCTCTAAAATATACTGCTAGAATACCTACTATTTGAATGTACCTACATCCGGTTATTAGTAATAGTTCTACTTCATAAATACTTTTACAAATTATACATATATGTCGTTTTTTAGATTCACGCATTATATCATGTTTTCTATAAATAAATACATTCACTAAGTAGACTTAAAGTAAAATTTTACACTAAAAAATTCTTGCAATAATGATACAATAAATATGCTGATTAATTATTACAACTATAATGTATTTCTGATATAATATATATACATGAGAATATATTTGGCGAGATCGAATATCCCCCATTAAAATAGGTATTCAAATACATTGTTATCACTAGAATATCTGTCTAAAGAAGAGATTTGTATTTTTATTGCTTTTATTCAAATAAAAGTTCAAAATTGTAAATTTATGCCCTAAACATAAAATTAATTTTGGGGAGAAATAACTCAGTTGTAAATTTAATTAATAGGTGAATTATTAAAGAAATGAAAGAAATTATATAGATACCAAATGCATAGTTATTTTAGCATCTGTGGTTCTAATCTATTATTATCTAATAAAATCTAATCTATTTCGATATCGTTGTTGTAATATTAATGAGTAGTATCTAAAATAAAGTATATACAGCGACTTGTAGAGATAGTTTATAAATCGTAGTTAATGCGATTTCGTTTTACCGTGTTATTATTCCTCTACGATCTCGATATGAAAACAATGTATTCTTAATTGATTGGTAGAATATTGAAATGGCACCACTTTATCTATGCAAAGCATATCTTTGATATTCTTAACTAACTGTGTACCGGATATTAAAATATTATAAAATATTAAATAAATATGTTAAATGTTATTCGCGTATCAATTATTTAAAGCTAATATAATTAATGCTATATTAATATATGGAAACTTTTTAATTTGTACGTAACAATTAAATATCTTATTGAAACTTATAATTAATCATGAACAAAAACTGGAATAAGTTGATTTACCTCTAAATAAATCAGAGCATTTAAAAATAATATATTTTACCAAGTTCCTAAATTATAAATAAAATCATGTCAAAGTATATTTTAATTCACAAAGCCAAATATAATTTATATATTTTGGAAAATTCGTTGAAATAAATATTTCTAAATATATATTGCAATTTTCATTAAAAACTTTTGAAGCTATTTTCATAATGTTTACTATATTATTTTAATAATTGTTATTCTAGTATTTTCTTTAGATATTTTAATTATTAATTATTTAATTATTGATTCCAATTAAATTTAAGAATATATTAAAAATAATTTAAAATATATATTTATTTATGGTATATTTCCTTTTTAAGATCATTAAACAATTTTTAAATGCAATTTTAAATTTAAAATCTAGAAATTCTTTCATAATAATTGTATCGGTGTTATATAATATGATATAGTACATTCGCATTTGATATACATTTTAAGTTTTTATTTATATAATTATATATATTGTAATTATATTTAAATACTTTTTTCAGGTATTAAAACATATTACACTAATAAATAAAAAAAATAAAAAACATGATTTATAAAATATTACTTATTCAAATTGAAGTATTCATTATTGAAGATATATTATAATAATAAAGTTTTATATATTTATATCAATGATATATACTGTATACTGTTTTATCGTTTATAAATATAATTTGATATGTCATAAGTATATTATATTAAAAATATTCATCTATAAATATCTTATTTGTTTTTATATTCTTTGTCGTCGAGATCCTCATCTGGGTTTCTAAATTTAATTAATATCCGTCAGGAAATTTATACGTCAGTGCATCAATTATTTACAATAGTACCCACGGAATGGGAAGTAGCAAATCCTACATAAAAGTCGTAGGAATTATGTGTAATATTAAAAAATGTTCATATAAAAAATTATATATTCACGATAGTTATGCCAATTTACCATTTATTTTTTAAAAGTGTTAATTTATATTATAGTTTTATTTGATGTAAGTGTTATTTACTTTTATTTTAGTATATATCATGTTTACTTATTCACCTACTATAGTCGGGGTGGACATTTACGTCTACGTCGTACTCCTGGCCGAGCAGAGGAATGACGAGACGCTACTGGCGACTAGAAGATGCGCAAAGGTCAATGCGAGTTCAACGTCGTACACCCAGTGCCGCTCCACCGGAAGACACCTGCTCATGATACGCAGAAGTGGATTTTTTGTCCTCTGCGACCTCAGAGTTTTTGCGGGTTTGTAGCGTCCGCGATGGTGATGGTGATCTGGGTGGTTACTCAATTCTCGATTGTTTATTTATATAATTCATCTTCATGAAAGTAATAATTATTTTTGTATATTTCCCATCCACTCTTCAAAGAGTTTTATTAATTATTTCTCAGGTGTCAATGATTAGGAAAATAATTGTGATTTGAGTTGACATCGGGGATTAAATATGTTTTTTTATCGTAATTTATATACTGACTGGTTTTTTTTTATTTAAATAGATTTATTTATTTATATTATATATATATATATATATAAATATATATATATATATATATATATATATATATATATATATTAGATATATCTGCTATAGCAGCGGAGTATAGAGTTAGAGTAAATTGGCAAAATAACCGGGTTATAGTATGATTTATTTGATGTATTTGGTATAGGATATATTGTTTAATTGGAAGTTAGTGCAATGCGAATGCAATAGAAGAACTTTTATGTTTAGTTATAAAAAATTTAAATTTGATTCCATCATTTAGTTTATATAATATTCCTTTTAACAATACCTTATATATATTGTGAGGTAGTATTTAATTAATAAAATCTGTTGAGTTTATTATTATCACAATATTTTAATTATCCAGAAAGGGATAGCATTTAGTTTGAGATCGTTTTAGCAGAAGGTTTCTAATTTAGGTTAGGAGAAATATATGCAATGTGAATTATTAGAAACAATTGTTCCGGAAGAGTAGATGTGATATTTTAATGGTCAATTATAATTGGGGTTGTAGAGCGTAGAGGTAGTATAGGTGATGGATATTTTTTAGCAGAGGGTCATACTTATATTTCCATTAAGATATTAGTTATTAGATAATTAAGAAAATAGATAGCTATATATGGTATAAAATGGAGTTATGAAATAATTAAATAAAATCATTTCATTTGTTAAAAATATTGGATAACATCAAATAAATTATGCAATGCCAAAATAAAATAACCTGGATTATTTTATATTAAGTGTTAGGTGGAAGAAATTATCTTGTTTTAGAAATAAATGGAACAAATGCAATAATCTAAAAATATGTCTTTTAAAAATATTCAATACCATATTATATATATATATATGATAGAATCAATTTAAGTTTTTTAATTACTTATTAATAAGACTTTAAATTATGCAATTTATGTTCATAAATATAATTTTTAATATAAGCAAAGTTGTTATATATTTAATTTCATGTCACGCACGATTGATTTCAGATCAAATACACTTTTTAAATGTTCGTCCTATCGAGTATTAATTTCACTACTAGTATATATCTAATTCCCACCTGCTTTCCTTCCAAATGTATTCCACGCCAATACAGCTTATCGTTATAAACTTATCTTCGCACATATAACCATTTCCGCTTCATAAATTAAAATCCAATCTAGCATTTTACATATAATATTAGACCGCGAAATTGCAACTTTAAAACCCTTCAAAATCTGATCTCGTGTACAAATAACCACGCCCCCGTGAATATGCAGCGCCCGCCTACTCCGTTGCAACGGGCAGACCTACGGTTGAGAAAGGCACCCACCCGATAAGAAATATTACGTCGGCTCCTGGTTTAGCGGTCGACGGTATCTCGAATGGTAATTACTCCTACGGGAGCTGCAGTTATTCGAAGGCGGATTATACGAACTGGTGGACCGTAGATCTAGGCCAACAAATAATGGTACTCTATATACGTCTTACGAACGCATTAGGTTGGTAACAAATTATGACAGAGTACGTGCTAGATTAAGTATGTCGGAATCATAGTTTTTAATAGAATCACGACATATTTTAGAATATCCTCGCATTTGTTTATATTGTTGAATACGTGATTAAATCGACTGCGTAAATATGTATATGTTAGATGCAGTGTATATCTATATATCTGAGTGGCATTATCTATGTATATTTTCAATAATGATAACAATGCAACATCGTACCATGTATTTGATCTAAAAACTAACCTCATTGATGCTCGACAGCATTTTCAGATAACATGAATCCTAGTACCGTCGGATTTCTGAAAAAGATTCCAGTGCTTAAAGATTTACCTGTTATGTTAACAATATGTTCCGAAATCAACACGACGCAAGATGTGTACAACATCTACTGCCTCCCCTACACCTACGGCAGATACTTCGGGATCAAGGTAACATATATGTCTGACTAGTGATGGCTTTTGGGTTTGGATAATGATAGATAGAGGATGGGTATTAGTGTTCTGGTAATATGTATTAACTAATATTAATATTGGGTATTATATGTTTCGGACACCGAAACCGTATACATCGTAAGTATCTCATATTGAATTTTTAAGATAAACACCTAGACTAAATAACACTCGACTTAAATAATATATTGACGTATGTATTCTTTAAAGTAGAGTAATAACAAAATTACTAGGACAGTGGATCACTAAATTATTAGAAGAGATGTTGTGTAAGTTATTAGGTAAAGTATTCAGGGAGTAACTAAGTAATCTACTTGGGGTGTTGCTAAATAAGTTACTCTGCAATTTACTTACTTAGTTATACTTAAAATTACTTAGTAAATTAGTTGCTATTGTATTATTATATGCATTATTAAATGATCTATATTTTATTGATATTATTATATTTATACCAATAAAATTATATATTGTTCAGTGGAAGTTTTCAATTTATTTTCTACATTTTGAAAGTGATTGGTATTTATACTTTTATATTTATATTTTTAACTTTGATAATATGAGATAGTCTCATCTTTGATTATGTAAAGTAACATGACATCGCATGAACATGATTTTATCATTTTATTTAAACTAAATACATATCGTTTAAAATATAAATACAATTAATATGTATTATAAACATCTTTTTATCCTTTTATAACCTTTATTTTATTATTAATATTGGATTATTCTGCTATATATACAAATTACATAGAAATAGGTCATTCTTAATTCCATTTATCAGAATCAATAAATGTTTATATGATTTTCGGTGTTAATCATTATATTAAATTTTATTAAATTTATTTTCTATAATGAACCTATTATGTTAAAATATAGATTACAGTTAAATCACTGGTAAGTTATCAGTAGTGATAATTACTAAATAACGCTCTCTCCATATCTACTGTAAACCAACCTTTACTTTTACAGAATATGTATGCGTTGTTCATTTGTGAAATAGAGATTTTCGCTGATACCCATGGTTAGTATTGTTATATTGCTATATATTGGCTATATTGCTTGAATTGTATTCGATATTCTTCTAACATATTCTAATCCTTATAAAGCCCCAACCAGTCTTTACCAACCCTTATAACATGTTAGAACATTTTCAACCTATCATCCTATAAATCCATATTTTTATTATCATATTTTTACCAACTTCACCAAATCATACTTATCCCATCCAACCCAACTCCACACCCTAGACAACCTTATACTTTACAACTACCATCGATATACCATTTCCAGCTCTACACATAAGCATTTCCATCACACCCAATAACATCGTCTCCATTTTTCCCAATCTCAACCTCCTTTACTTAACCCAATATCACTCGTCGTACTTTGTCTGATATCAACTTTACATTACACCCGTCCTCACCCTCCTAACTTACATAACATTACCATTAGAAATGGGCAGCATAACCTTCGGTAAAAAGGCATTTGACTCCAATAACTCCCTCACTTCGATGTTGATTACGGACCAATCTTTTGACACGATATTCGAAACCACTAACTCAATTGCAATCGACCTTTTGACCGATTATTACGTCGGCTGGGTGTTTTTGCTGTCTAAACAGATAGGTTAGCCGACGATTAAGCAATGATTATGAAATAGTCGCGAACTAGTAATCCCATATCAACGTAATCTCATTAATCTTACAAAGTTGCATAATATATTCACGTAAAACTTTATATTACATCTCATTACAAACTAAAATTACCAAATTATAAACATTGTTAATATCACACCCTTAAACCAAGCCACTCCCACACCCCGAAACCAAGTCACTCACACACCGTGAAACCAAGCCACTCCCACACTCTGAAACCAAGCCACGCCCACACCCCGAAACCAAGTCACTCCCACACCCTGAAACCAAGCCACTCCCGCACCCTGAAACCAAGCCACTCCCGCACCCTGAAACCAAGCCACTCCCGCACCATGAAACCAAGCCACTCCCACACCCTGAAACGAAGCCACTCCCATACCCCGAAACCAAGCCACTCCCACACCCTGAAACCAAGCCACTCCCATACCCTGAAACCAAACCACTCCCACACCCCGAAACCAAGTCACTCCCACACCCTGAAACCAAGCCACTCCCGCACCATGAAACCAAGCCACTCCCACACCCTGAAACGAAGCCACTCCCACACCCCGAAACCAAGCCACTCCCACACCCTGAAACCAAGCCACTCCCACACCCTGAAACCAAGCCACTCCCACACCCTGAAACCAAGCCACTCTCACACCCTGAAACCAAGTCACTCCCACACTCTGAAACCAAGCCACGCCCACACCCTGAAACCAAGCCACTCTCACACCCTGAAACCAATCCACTCCCACACCCCGAAACCAAGCCACTCCCACACCCTGAAACCAAGCCACTCCCACACCCTGAAACCAAGACACTCCCACACTCTGAAACCAAGCCACTACTACACCCTGAAACCAAGCCACTCTCACACCCTGAAACCAATCCACTCCCACACCCTGAAACCAAGCCACTCCCACACCCTGAAACCAAGCCACTCCCACACCCTGAAACCAAGACACTCCCACACTCTGAAACCAAGCCACTACTACACCCTGAAACCAATCCACTCTCACACCCTGAAACCAAGCCACTCCCACACCCTGAAACCAAGCCACTCCTACACCCTGAAACCAATCCACTCTCACACCCTGAAACCAAGCCACTCCCACACCCTGAAACCAAGCCACTCCTACACCCTGAAACCAATCCACTCTCACACCCTGAAACCAAGCCACTCCCACACCCTGAAACCAAGCCACTCCTATACCCTGAAACCAATCCACTCTCACACCCTGAAACCAAGCCACTCCCACACCCTGAAACCAAGCCACTCCTACACCCTGAAACCAATCCACTCTCACACCCTGAAACCAATCCACTCCCACACCCTGAAACCAAGCCACTCCCACACCCTGAAACCAAGCCACTCCCACACCCTGAAACCAAGACACTCCCACACTCTGAAACCAAGCCACTACTACACCCTGAAACCAATCCACTCTCACACCCTGAAACCAAGCCACTCCCACACCCTGAAACCAAGCCACTCCTACACCCTGAAACCAATCCACTCTCACACCCTGAAACCAAGCCACTCCCACACCCTGAAACCAAGCCACTCCTATACCCTGAAACCAATCCACTCTCACACCCTGAAACCAAGCCACTCCCACACCCTGAAACCAAGCCACTCCTACACCCTGAAACCAATCCACTCTCACACCCTGAAACCAATCCACTCCCACACCCTGAAACCAAGCCACTCCCACACCCTGAAACCAAGCCACTCCCACACCCTGAAACCAAGACACTCCCACACTCTGAAACCAAGCCACTACTACACCCTGAAACCAATCCACTCTCACACCCTGAAACCAAGCCACTCCCACACCCTGAAACCAAGCCACTCCTACACCCTGAAACCAATCCACTCTCACACCCTGAAACCAAGCCACTCCCACACCCTGAAACCATGCCACTCCCACACTTATAAACTGTAATAATAATAATCACCGTGAAGTCTTAATACTAATCACACCATATCATTATTTCACACACCATACTGTACCTCTAGCCAAAACCACGCCCACTATAAACTACGCCCACTACAAACCACGCCCCCACCGCAGTTGACGTAAACGTGTACTTAATGTCGAGTATGGAACAAATTAACGATATTAACATACTTGGACGCACATTGTGCGACTCGACTCCGGTCAATTGGTCATACAAAAGAGCGCGGCTATATTGCGGGCGTGTGGGACGTGTGATTCTAGTACGCATGAAGTCGCAAGGCATATTATCCCTGTATGACTTGAAAGCGTACGGAGGTCAGTAGAGTTCAAACCATAGGGCATCAAAAGTAATCACGGCGAACTGTTTAATTATAATTAGCTTGCAATTAATTTATTGATAGGATTCTTTGATTCCATCGATATAATTAATATAAGTTAATTTCTACTTAATCAATATATATTTATATCTAAATTATATCGTAGTCGCTAATAATTATTTTATTTTGATTTTTAAATAGAACTTCTTAATTAATTTACCATTTTCATATTACTATTAGATTGTAGATAATGAATTGTAAATTGATTAATGTAATTAATTTACAATACAAATGAAGGAAGTAATATATTAATAATGTGTGTACCGTTTACCGATACATTACATTAAAGTATTAAATTATAAAATTCTAATAAACGAGTCTGAATAATGATAACTAAACCACGCCCCTTCACAGATATTGCTCGTTCAGTTGCTATTGGAAAACCGACAAGTCAGAGTAGCACCAATCTAACTTACAAATCAAGTTATGGTATGCTTTATAATATTTACTTCTATAGAGCTATGGTGGTTGTTGGGTTGAGGTGTATGGGGTGACGATATAAGGGTAACATTTCTCCTATACTCGTATTACCTCTAGTAACTACCCCGTTAACTCTATCCCCGACCAGCTGCCGATGGTAATATAAACAACAAATTTACTGACTCGGTATGTACGATGACAAATTTAAATCAAGATAACTGGTGGTCTGTTGACCTATTGACCCCGGTGATTGTGCAGTACTTACGATTGTTCAATTCAAATAGTTAGTTGTTCTAGCTAGCCTAAATCATTGTCTAGCTATGTATATAATACAACCTAAACAGGTTATATTCAATAATTCTACAGTTAAAAAAAGCACATCATTATATAAAACTCAGACTATAGTTTATATAATAATAATTAATTAATATAAACAAATTACAAATGCACATAAATAAATAAAATCTTAAATCAGCCTCTATAGTTTAAAGCTCATTCTTATTATGTTCATTGTTTATAAATAAATTAAAGAAATAGTTATTTAAGATATTAAGTACAAAATAAAAGTCACCGTTCTTAATATGAGTTTATAAATATTTAATTAGTTTTAACAGATAAAGTTGCAAGTAGATAAATTAGAAGATTATACTTGCATAATAGGCATCTATCTTCCAAGAATAAATAGCTCTATTAGGATTACATAATACATAATTAATTATGACATACATGTTCAATATCTAGACTGCTTATATAGATGGTAATTATTATTGCATAATCAGCGAGTTAGTGAGTGAGTGAGAGAGTGAATGAGTGAGTGAGTGAGTGAGTGAGTGAGTTAGTGATTGAGTGAGTGAGTGTGTGAGTGAGTGTGTGTGTGTATATGTTTATTCACGAAAATCAAATTTTTACATTGTTCGAAGGTGAGTGTAAGTATTATTAACGAAATATAACACAATTAATATAGTAAATACGTTTTTCAAAATAAATAAAATCGAGGTAATAATTGTGGTAATATGTGTAAAGAAGTCACGTGAGAGGGAATTGCATGTGAGGGAAGTGTGCAATGTACATTATACATATGGGAAAACTGTATAGGGGATAGTATAGTGAGTGAGTGAGTGAGTGAGTGAGTGAGGGAGTGAGTGAATGAGTGAGTGAGTGAGTGAGTGAGTGAGTGAGTTAGTGATTGAGTGAGTGAGTGTGTGAGTGATTGAGTGAGTGAGTGAGTGAGTGAGTGAGTGAGTGAGTGAGTGAGTGAGTGAGTGAGTGAGTGAGTGAGTATGTTAGTGAGTGAGTGAGTGAGTGAGTGAGTGAGTATGTGAGTGAGTGAGTTAGTGTGTGAGTGAGTATGTGAGTGAGTGAGTGAGTGAGTATGTGAGTGAGTGGAGAGGCGAGAGTAGGAAAGAGTGATTATCTGTCTATATTATAAGATCAACACAGTGACAATATATAATGGTTTAAATTCGTATATATAATAATAATAATGATATATAATAATATAATATGGATATATAATAATATTATGATGGATGAAAGTAGTGGTGAATAGATATAGGTCAGCATGTAAATTAACATAGAAACACTAATATTCGGAGATGACATCTTGAATAGAATATGAATACGAATCAAGTGACAATGCAAATAGCCTTGATATATGTTTATGAAAGAAAATGTAGTAAACAAATTATTAATTATATTCATGAGAAATTATTTTCATCTTCATCATATTCATAATGAAGATTATGTATAATGCAAAGAAGTCATGGATACGAATACATGGATAGTAATTTGAATATGTAATGTACATGATATCGTAGAGTACACACTTAACTAAGTAAGTAGAATAGAATAATATAAATGTAATGATTATCAAGAGAAGTGATGATATCGTTGATATGATTTAAAGTAGTCTAAGTGAATAGATATAGATTAGGAATAGATTAGAAGACACGAGCTATAAAATAACCGGATATGTAATTCAAATATAAATAATATATAAGTCTGTAATATACGATACTCTAATTATTTTTGAGATAAATTAGCGGACAATATATAGAATGTGAGGTATATGTGAAGAGATGATTGATTGTTAGTAGATTTTCAAAGTACTGCGTAATGTAGGAATTTTAATAGATTCAGCGACCATAAATAATTAAGAATTGAAAAATAAAATTATATTAAACCTTTCAAATCAGCACGTATCAAATTCAAAACTGAATGTTGTAAATAATATTATGCATTCGTCTCCTAGTTAATCAAAAAAGAATCCATCCTACTACCATCGGGTTTGTAATCGAAGAACCCATTACCGGAAATGTTCCATTCTTCTCATCAGTCTGCGGAAACGTTACTACTTCAAAACTCGTGTATGAAATCTATTGTCCCAAATTGACAATAGGACGCTATTTTACTGTGCTGAAGGTTAGGGCATTATCCCTTTAAAATGATCTAAAGCCATATCGGACATAACTACACCATTTTAAAGTTTAATTTATACTTATATACATTACCTCAACCCGAATTATAAGATTATGTAATACTAGTTGTGAACAATCTCGTCAAAATAAATACAATTCATTTAGTTGAACATATTTACACAGCGAATGATATTTAACATTCAATTAGAAACATAAATTTCACATATTTTGTAATATCAATTATTAATCAAGATGTGGTAATATAATCTATAAGATACAAACTCGTATATGTATATTTAGCTAACTATACAATCTATTAATTTCGATGTTATCAAAGAGAGAGTTTCACAAATAAATGTCTGAATTCTGACAATTTTCATAACTTGTATTAATTTTTCAGAAAGATTTCGATTATTTGACGATTTGTGAAGTGGAACTATTCGAGAATGCTGAGTCAAATGGTCAGTTCTAAGTCAGATACACTGACTATTATATATAGCATGCATATACATATCAATATATATATATATATATATATATACATATCAATATATATATATATATATATATATATATATATATATATATATATATATACATATCAATATATATATATAACTATGTATATATTTATATATATACATAGTTAAAATAGATAGTTAGAGTAGATAGTTAGTTATTACAAGTAGTCGATATGGATACGGCAACGGAAATTGCGAGAAAGAAACTAGTTGAAATTTAAAGAATGAAATATTCAAGAAACTATTTTGAATGATAACTTCCATGTATTTGACATTTCTGTAAAGTTTGTATTAAATATTCAGATATTAAATTGATTTCACGTTTGTTAATAATTCATATTGATAATAAATCTATTCAGGTTCAATTATCATTCAGATTTACTGCAAGCATATAAACTACAACTAAAGGAGAAAATGTTAGTTTCAGTACTAATTATTATTATCTATAACATTATTTAATATAATTATATATAATAGTTAAGAAATTATATTAGATAAAATACATTTTAGTAATTCTATTTCTATTATTGAATATTATATTTATCTATTCGTGAATTTTGTTAATTATTAAAACATCATAAAGATTTACAAAACTTTTCGTTTATTGTTTACCCTTTTTAAAGAACTTTAAAGACCGACGCAAGTGCTCATTATATATATCAACGATAGATATAACTCTCTATCTAATTTGTCTTACTACTTGGGAAGAGGACCAAATGATTTACTACATGCATTCGAGCATCGATTTAGCCTCAAATATCTATTCCTAATCTGAATAAGGAGATTACTTCTACGCGAGACATACCATGAGAACAATTTTATCGAAGTATATTATTTTAAACGAACTTTACCATATTAAATATGATATCAATTATTTGAACTAGATATTGTCATCGTATATGTATTACGTTTACGTTGAAAACGGCGGTTTATTAACTACTACGTGTAAATTAATGTTTACAAATATAATAAATACACAATAAAGCAGTACAATGTTTTATTATGATATGTTTATTTATCTTATACTACTTTTACTTTAAAATAAACTTCTATACTTCATGTGTATAATTAATAAGTTTAGATTAATTCGATTACAAATAATTATTGATAAGTAAATCGCATAAATTAATTTTTAGTTTCCCCGATGGTCTCCCCATTAGACTAGACTATATAAACTAGTATAAATTAGAAAGTAAATGTTTCTATGCCAACCTATAGGTTGGCATATATGCTATTACATTAGCATATATGCTCTGATTTACTGCTTTCATGCATATCTTTCTGTATGTAGTATTATTCTAACTAACCATTGTTAAATTTAAAGAATAATTCTTGTAGATTATATAGACGCACTGGGTGCGATTATATAATATTTATAATCAAATATATAAGTATATGACAATGAACAACCAACAATATATTTGCACGTATTTTAAAAAAGTATTATATGGAAATGCGAGGAATTATATTTGAATGGAACGGCCGATACTTTTATTGACAAAGGAAGATGATATGACTCGAAGGATAATAATGCTATTATAGTAATCTGGGGTGACTTCAATCTATTATACACGATATTCCGTGAGGATCAATATTGGAACCTTTATGTTTTAATTTTTATTTCATCCGTTCAAAATATTTGATAAATAGTATTTATTAAATACCTCGATATAAAATTCCATTATTTTGCCAACCATCAATAAATATACATAAAAACTGACTTTCTATCCAACAATTATATAATCAGTCAACTTGAAAACTGCACAAATAAATTAATAAATTGATTTGATTGAAATGATTTAAGTTTTAAAAACTCCACAAAATGTTCTAATTTCTAACTTGAGACTATCCGCTATGTTCGCTCGTATTTATCTTTGCATGTAAAACTTTAATGTCCTCTTAATACTATCAACAATTGATTATATTACTTCATTATTATATAATATTCACACATTCCATACCAAACAACTCGTCAAATCCCGCATAGATCTGAAAACATATCACTCCGAAGCAATATATAAGTACACGAAGATCTCTACGTATTCCAACTTGATCAACGAAACATCTTTGAAATACGTGATTAATTACATATTAATACTTATTTTATTTATATATATATTATGTTTTCTTTAATTATTATAATGATCTATTATGAGT
This sequence comes from Osedax frankpressi, assembly GCA_964035775.1. Classification (NCBI taxonomy): domain Eukaryota; kingdom Metazoa; phylum Annelida; class Polychaeta; order Sabellida; family Siboglinidae; genus Osedax; species Osedax frankpressi. The sequence goes on from OZ038312.1 coordinate 42,784,016, forward strand.
TTTCTTTTCCCTAATTCACATAGAAGAATTGTCTAATATTTTAATAATAATATTCAATACATGAATTATTCTTGAAAGAAAATGATATGGCGATAATGTTTTCACTCATTGATTAAGTATATTTATATTATATTAATACTTACTAAAATAATATATGTAGTATTTATATTCATATTTAAACTTGATACCTAAGTTTTTAATAGTTATTTCAAAAATTGCCTTAATTGAAATAAACTGTCCTCTCTATATGGTTAACAGACTATATAAGATCTCATAAAACTACGTAAAATAAATTTCTTTAGATTAAATATCACTTTATCTAAACTCCATCCATTCAAATTCGATGTCCATGATTTCTACGTATTTCCCTAATACATTTCACCAAATGTTTGCCGTTCACATCGAACTCTTTCCACAAGAAACGATATTGATTTCCATTAAAATTGAACCATTAATATCTACTCTCACTTCCATAACTTACATATTAGTATTGTGACCGACCATTAATATAGCATTCGAGATCACAAACAACGTAAGTTGATATCATAAAAATATAAAATTTCTCTATACGATGTCCGACCTTTTGAACTCTACACATCAACATTTTATAAAATTTGCAATTCCGCATTTATATACTCTAGAAATAATTTAATAATTTGTACAACCTTATTAACCACGCTATGTATAAACTCGAATACACTATAGCCAACATTTCCTCGTTACTCCACCATCCTATAGAAGATGAGTTCTGAAACATTATTGTCCGACCAAGTTTATTACAGCAATCTATGCATGCAAACAGTAAATCAGAGTATGGATTGGCATCTAAACACTTAACTCGAACTTATGCTAGTTTATGTAGATTAGATGGAACTCGAATTTAATGTATTCGATTTACCTATCAATAATTATCTGCAATTGAATTAATATAAACTTATTAATTGTAAACGTGAAGAATAGAAGTTTATTTTATTTTCATTTAATTGATATTTTTTACAGATATTAGAGAAAAGTAGCCTGAAATATAAAAATATCATAATACAACATTGTACTGCTTTAGTATGTAATTATTTTATTTGCAACATTAATTCACACGGATTAGTGAATAAATCGCCGACTTCGATGTAAACGTAACACATATACGATGATAATGTTTATTTTTAATACATAATAATATATTTAATATTGTAAGGTTCGTTTAAATGTACTTCGATAAAATTGTTCTTTTGGTGTGTCTTGCGTATAAGTAAACTCCTTATTCAGACTTCAGAGTTTCTATTCTGTGACTAGGATATTGATTGAATGGCTGTAGTGAACCATTTAGTCCTTCTCCCCTGAGTAGTAAGATATATTAGATAGAGTATCTATCGATGAAATATTTAATTAAAACTTCTTAATTGATATATTAAATTATTTAAACAATATAAAAATAATAATATTTAGTACTGAAACTAACATTTTCTCCTTTAGTTGTAGTTTATAAGTATGATAATCTTGAACCTGAATAGGTTTAATATCATGAATTGTTTAAAAAATATGACATTAATTTAATACTTAAATATTTGTAATACAAGGAAGTTATTTAATTAAAAATGGTTTTCTTGAAAATGTCATTCTTAATATTTCATCAAGTTTCAATTCTTACAATTCCCGTTGTCATAGTTACATCAACTACTTGAAATAACAAACTAACTATATATATATATATATATATATATATATATATATATATATATATATATATATATATATATACACACACACATATTGATATGTATCCTATATATAATATATTAAATATATATATATATGGATTTACCTCAATATACGTTACGTCATACTTTATAATAGAACTTTTGGCTAAGCGTCTTTGAATAGTTCCACTTCACAAATAGTCAAATAATCGAAATCTTTCTGAAAATATAATGAAATTTATGAACATTTTCAGAATTCTAACTTCTGATTCAACCATTTACTTTTAAAACTCTCTTATTGACAATATCGACATTAATTGGTGGTAAGGTAAGGTAAATATCCAGCTATCAGATCATTTCGTATTTTATAATATAATTCATAGAGATCATAATAATTAGTCTGTAAACTTACATGTTCTCCTTTAGTTGTAATTTATATGCTTGCAGTAAATATGAATGATAATTGAACCTGAATAGATTTATTAGCAATGTGAATTATTAACAAACGTGAAATCGATTTAATATCTGAATATTTAATACAAACTTTAAAGAAATGTCAAATACATAGAAGTTAGTATTCAAAATATTTTCTTGAAGATTTCATTCTTTAAATTTCAATAAGTTTCTTTCTCGCAATTTCCGTTGCCGTATCCATATCGACTACTTGTAATAACTAACTATCTACTCTAACTATCTATTTTAACTATGTATATATATAAATATATACATAGTTATATATATATATATATATATATATTGATGTGTATCCTATATATATATGTGTATATGTAGATATTTATATATATATTGATATGTATCGTATATATATATATATATATATATATATATATATATATATATATATATGTATATTTATATATATATATATATATATATATATATTGATATATATCCTATATATTATATAGATACACTGTAATATGCAGTGTATCTGACTTAGAACTTACATTCTGGCTCAGTGTCCACGAATAATTGAACTTCACAAATCGTTAAATAGTCTGAATTATTATTCTAAAAAATAAATAAATAGAAGTTTCAGAAATACGTTTATATTTTTGATTATTTTATTGAAGTTTAAACTCTCTTTGGTAATATTGAGATTATTAGCTGGTAATAAAAGGTAAAGAGGTAGCTAACATGATAAGTTCAGATGATATCAACTATATTACAATATATAGATCAATTTAATAGCGAAAATAATGAAATAGTTGAAATTTATCTATTTAATTATGTAGCTAAATCGTGTAATATTTAATTTATTAAGCTAAACTAAACGTATTACGATTTAGATTTATGACATTTATTACGGTGCCTATATTCCAGGTTAGAGTAGAAGTTTAACTTTACAATGGTCAAGTTATGTGCTATATGGCATTAGATGATCTTAAAAAGTAACGCATCCCTAACCATTAGCAGTGTAAAGTAGCGTCCTATAGTAAATACGGGACAGTAGATTTCATACACACGTTTTAACGTTGTAATATTTCCGCAGATTGAGGTAAAGAGCGGAACTTGTCCGGTGGTAGGTTTTTCGAGTACGAAACCGAGTGTAGAGGGGTACATTCTCATCAGATTATCTAGAAGACGAACGCATAATATTAATTGAGTATTTAAATCATTATTCAACGTTGAATTTGAAACTTAGTAATCGGCATGGAGTAATATATTTGTATCTTACAATTGTTATTTCTTCTATGGTCCCTCAGTCTATTAATACTACCATCTAATATATACACTTCAACTACTTTCAATTATATTATCTCTCTCTTTCTATATATATATATATATATATATATATATATATATATATATCTCTCTCTCTCTTTATTATGAATGTTTTAAAATTTACATAACAATATCCCATGTACGCTAAATTCTACTATTACTACGCTAATATTATTTCAAAAGTTAATCACTATTTATATAACTAGATACGATCTTAAAAATATGTATACATTTCTTTTACTTGAATATGAATTAATTATTAAGTAATTATCATAAAGATGTATATTCGTGAAAGTTAGATACCTTGTATAGAAGTCTAGTATTCTAATCGATCTAATTGTAACTGTCATCTGATAAAACTAATTGAATATTTATAAACTCATATTAAGAACGGTGACTTTTATTTTGTACTTAATATCTTAAATAACTATTTCTTTAATTTATTGATAAACAATGAACATAAGTATGAGCTTTAAACTATAGATGCTGATTTTATTTATTCATTTGTTTATATTAATAAATTATTATTATATAAAGTATAGTTTGAATTTAATATATTAATGTATAGAATATAGTCTGTGTTTAATATATTTATGTGCATTTTAAACTGAAGAATTATTGAATATAACCTGTTTAGGTTGTATTAAATACATAACTAGACAATGATTTAGGCTAGCTAGAACAACTAACTATTTGAATTGAACAATCGTAAGTACTGCACAATCACCGGGGTCAATAGGTCAACAGACCACCAGTTATCTTGATTTAAATTTGTCATCGTACATACCGAGTCAGTAAATTTGTAGTGTATATTACCATCGGCAGCTGGTCGGGGATAGAGTTAGCGGGGTAGTTACTAGAGGTAATACGAGTATAGGAGAAATGTTACCCTTATATCGTCACCCCATACACCTCAACCCAACAACCACCATAGCTCTATAGAAGTAAATATTATAAAGCATACCATAACTTGATTTGTAAGTTAGATTGGTGCTACTCTGACTTGTCGGTTTTCCAATAGCAACTGAACGAGCAATATCTGTGAAGGGGCGTGGTTTAGTTTTCATTATTCAGACTCGTTTATTAGAATTTTATAATTTAATACTTTAATGTAATGTATCGGTAAACGGTACACACGTTATTAATATATTACTTCCTTCATTTGTATTGTAAATTAATTACATTAATCAATATACAATTCATTATCTACAATCTAATAGTAATATGAAAATGGTAAATTAATTAAGAAGTTCAATTTAAAAATCAAAATAAAATAATTATTAGCGACTACGATATAATTTAGATATAAATATATATTGATTAAGTAGAAATTAACTTATATTAATTATATCGATGGAATCAAAGAATCCTATCAATGAATTAATTGCAAGCTAATTATAATTAAACAGTTCGCCGTGATTACTTTTGATGCCCTCTGGTTTGAACTCTACTGACCTCCGTACGCTTTCAAGTCATACAGGGATAATATGCCTCGCGACTTCGTGCGTACTAGAATCACACGTCCCACACGCCCGCAATATAGCCGCGCTCTTTTGTATGACCAATTGACCGGAGTCGAGTCGCACAATGTGCGTCCAAGTATGTTAATATCGTTAATTTGTTCCATACTCGACATTAAGTACACGTTTACGTCAACTGTGACGGGGGCGTGGTTTGTAGTGGGTGTAGTTTATAGTGGGCGTGGTTTTGGCTAGAGGTACAGTATGGTGTGTGAAATAATGATATGGTGTGATTAGTATTAAGACTTCACGGTGATTATTATTATTACAGTTTATAAGTGTGGGAGTGGCATGGTTTCAGGGCGTGGGAGTGGCTTGGTTTCAGGGTGTGGGAGTGGATTGGTTTCAGGGTGTAGGAGTGGCTTGGTTTCAGGGTGTGGGAGTGGCTTGGTTTCAGGGTGTGAGAGTGGATTGGTTTCAGGGTGTAGGAGTGGCTTGGTTTCAGAGTGTGGGAGTGTCTTGGTTTCAGGGTGTGGGAGTGGCTTGGTTTCAGGGTGTGGGAGTGGCTTGGTTTCAGGGTGTGGGAGTGGATTGGTTTCAGGGTGTGAGAGTGGCTTGGTTTCAGGGTGTGGGAGTGGATTGGTTTCAGGGTGTAGGAGTGGCTTGGTTTCAGGGTGTGGGAGTGGCTTGGTTTCAGGGTGTGAGAGTGGATTGGTTTCAGGGTGTAGGAGTGGCTTGGTTTCAGAGTGTGGGAGTGTCTTGGTTTCAGGGTGTGGGAGTGGCTTGGTTTCAGGGTGTGGGAGTGGCTTGGTTTCAGGGTGTGGGAGTGGATTGGTTTCAGGGTGTGAGAGTGGCTTGGTTTCAGGGTGTGGGCGTGGCTTGGTTTCAGAGTGTGGGAGTGACTTGGTTTTAGGGTGTGGGAGTGGCTTGGTTTCAGGGTGTGGGAGTGGCTTGGTTTCAGGGTGTGGGAGTGGCTTGGTTTCAGGGTGTGGGAGTGGCTTGGTTTCGGGGTGTGGGAGTGGCTTCGTTTCAGGGTGTGGGAGTGGCTTGGTTTCATGGTGCGGGAGTGGCTTGGTTTCAGGGTGTGGGAGTGGTTTGGTTTCGGGGTGCGGGAGTGGCTTGGTTTCAGGATGTGGGAGTGACTTGGTTTCGGGGTGTGGGAGTGGCTTGGTTTCGGGGTGTGGGAGTGGCTTGGTTTCATGGTGCGGGAGTGGCTTGGTTTCAGGGTGCGGGAGTGGCTTGGTTTCAGGGTGCGGGAGTGGCTTGGTTTCAGGGTGCGGGAGTGGCTTGGTTTCAGAGTGTGGGAGTGGCTTGGTTTCAGGGTGTGTGAGTGACTTGGTTTCGGGGTGTGGGAGTGGCTTGGTTTAAGGGTGTGATATTAACAATGTTTATAATTTGGTAATTTTAGTTTGTAATGAGATGTAATATAAAGTTTTACGTGAATATATTATGCAACTTTGTAAGATTAATGAGATTACGTTGATATGGGATTACTAGTTCGCGACTATTTCATAATCATTGCTTAATCGTCGGCTAACCTATCTGTTTAGACAGCAAAAACACCCAGCCGACGTAATAATCGGTCAAAAGGTCGATTGCAATTGAGTTAGTGGTTTCGAATATCGTGTCAAAAGATTGGTCCGTAATCAACATCGAAGTGAGGGAGTTATTGGGGTCAAATGCCATTTTACCGAAGGTTATGCTGCCCATTTCTAATGGTAATGTTATGTAAGTTAGGAGGGTGAGGACGGGTGTAATGTAAAGTTGATATCAGACAGAGTACGACGAGTGATATTGGGTTAAGTAAAGGAGGTTGAGATTGGGAAAAATGGAGACGATGTTATTGGGTGTGATGGAAATGCTTATGTGTAGAGCTGGAAATGGTATATCGATGGTAGTTGTAAAGTATAAGGTTGTCTAGGGTGTGGAGTTGGGTTGGATGGGATAAGTATGATTTGGTGAAGTTGGTAAAAATATGATAATAAAAATATGGATTTATAGGATGATAGGTTGAAAATGTTCTAACATGTTATAAGGGTTGGTAAAGACTGGTTGGGGCTTTATAAGGATTAGAATATGTTAGAAGAATATCGAATACAATTCAAGCAATATAGCCAATATATAGCAATATAACAATACTAACCATGGGTATCAGCGAAAATCTCTATTTCACAAATGAACAACGCATACATATTCTGTAAAAGTAAAGGTTGGTTTACAGTAGATATGGAGAGAGCGTTATTTAGTAATTATCACTACTGATAACTTACCAGTGATTTAACTGTAATCTATATTTTAACATAATAGGTTCATTATAGAAAATAAATTTAATAAAATTTAATATAATGATTAACACCGAAAATCATATCAACATTTATTGATTCTGATAAATGGAATTAAGAATAACCTATTTCTATGTAATTTGTATATATAGCAGAATAATCCAATATTAATAATAAAATAAATGTTATAAAATGCTAAAAAGATGTTTATAATACATATTAATTGTATTTATATTTTAAACGATATGTATTTAGTTTAAATAAAATGATAAAATCATGTTCATGCGATGTCATGTTACTTTACATAATCAAAGATGAGACTATCTCATATTATCAAAGTTAAAAATATAAATATAAAAGTATAAATACCAATCACTTTCAAAATGTAGAAAATAAATTGAAAACTTCCACTGAACAATATATAAGTTTATTGGTATAAATATAATAATATCAATAAAATATAGATCATTTAATAATGCATATAATAATACAATAGCAACTAATTTACTAAGTAATTTTAAGTATAACTAAGTAAGTAAATTGCAGAGTAACTTATTTAGCAACACCCCAAGTAGATTACTTAGTTACTCCCTGAATACTTTACCTAATAACTTACACAACATCTCTTCTAATAATTTAGTGATCCACTGTCCTAGTAATTTTGTTATTACTCTACTTTAAAGAATACATACGTCAATATATTATTTAAGTCGAGTGTTATTTAGTCTAGGTGTTTATCTTAAAAATTCAATATGAGATACTTACGATGTATACGGTTTCGGTGTCCGAAACATATAATACCCAATATTAATATTAGTTAATACATATTACCAGAACACTAATACCCATCCTCTATCTATCATTATCCAAACCCAAAAGCCATCACTAGTCAGACATATATGTTACCTTGATCCCGAAGTATCTGCCGTAGGTGTAGGGGAGGCAGTAGATGTTGTACACATCTTGCGTCGTGTTGATTTCGGAACATATTGTTAACATAACAGGTAAATCTTTAGGCACTGGAATCTTTTTCAGAAATCCGACGGTACTAGGATTCATGTTATCTGAAAATGCTGTCGAGCATCAATGAGGTTAGTTTTTAGATCAAATACATGGTACGATGTTGCATTGTTATCATTATTGAAAATATACATAGATAATGCCACTCAGATATATAGATATACACTGCATCTAACATATACATATTTACGCAGTCGATTTAATCACGTATTCAACAATATAAACAAATGCGAGGATATTCTAAAATATGTCGTGATTCTATTAAAAACTATGATTCCGACATACTTAATCTAGCACGTACTCTGTCATAATTTGTTACCAACCTAATGCGTTCGTAAGACGTATATAGAGTACCATTATTTGTTGGCCTAGATCTACGGTCCACCAGTTCGTATGACCCGCCTGCGAATAACTGCAGCTCCCGTAGGAGTAATTACCATTCGAGATACCGTCGACCGCTAAACCAGGAGCCGACGTAATATTTCTTATCGGGTGGGTGCCTTTCTCAACCGTAGGTCTGCCCGTTGCAACGGAGTAGGCGGGCGCTGCATATTCACGGGGGCGTGGTTATTTGTACACGAGATCAGATTTTGAAGGGTGTTAAAGTTGCAATTTCGCGGTCTAATATTATATGTAAAATGCTAGATTGGATTTTAATTTATGAAGCGGAAATGGTTATATGTGCGAAGATAAGTTTATAACGATAAGCTGTATTGGCGTGGAATACATTTGGAAGGAAAGCAGGTGGGAATTAGATATATACTAGTAGTGAAATTAATACTCGATAGGACGAACATTTAAAAAGTGTATTTGATCTGAAATCAATCGTGCGTGACATAAAATTAAATATATAACAACTTTGATTATATTAAAAATTATATTTATGAACATAAATTACATAATTTAAAGTCTTATTAATAAGTAATTAAAAAACTTAAATTGATTCTATCATATATATATATATAATATGGTATTGAATATTTTTAGAAGACATATTTTTAGATTATTGAATTTTTCCATTTATTTCTAAAACAAGATAATTTCTTCCACCTAACACTTAATATAAAATAATCCAGGTTATTTCATTTTGGCATTGCATAATTTATTTGATGTTATCCAATATTTTTAACAAATGAAATGATTTTATTTAATTATTTCATACCTCCATTTTATACCATATATAGCTATCTATTTTCTTAATTATCTAATAACTAATATCTTAATGGAAATATAAGTATGACCCTCTGCTAAAAAATATCCATCACCTATACTACCACTACGCTCTACAACCCCAATTATAATTGACCATTAAAATATCACATCTACTCTTCCGGAACAATTGTTTCTAATAATTCACATTGCATATATTTCTCCTAACCTAAATTAGAAACCTTCTGCTAAAACGATCTCAAACTAAATGCTATCCCTTTCTGGATAATTAAAATATTGTGATAATAATAAACTCAACAGATTTTATTAATTAAATACTACCTCACAATATATATAAGGTATTGTTAAAAGGAATATTATATAAACTAAATGATGGAATCAAATTTAAATTTTTTATAACTAAACATAAAAGTTCTTCTATTGCATTCGCATTGCACTAACTTGCAATTAAACAATATATCCTATATAAAATACATCAAATAAATCATACTATAACCCGGTTATTTTGCCAATTTACTCTAACTCTATACTCCGCTGCTATAGCAGATATATCTAATATATATATATATATATATATATATATTTATATATATATATATATATATTTATATATATATATATATATATATATATATATATAATATAAATAAATAAATCTATTTAAATAAAAAAAAACCAGTCAGTATATAAATTACGATAAAAAAATATATTTAATCCCCGATGTCAACTCAAATCACAATTATTTTCCTAATCATTGACACCTGAGAAATAAATAATAAAACTCTTTGAAGAGTGGATGGGAAATATACAAAAATAATTATTACTTTCATGAAGATGAATTATATAAATAAACAATCGAGAATTGAGTAACCACCCAGATCACCATCACCATCGCGGACGCTACAAACCCGCAAAAACTCTGAGGTCGCAGAGGACAATAACTCCATTTCTGCGTATCATGAGCAGGTGTCTTCCGGTGGAGCGGCACCTGGTGTACGACGTTGAACTCGCATTGACCTTTGCGCATCTTCTAGTCGCCAGTAGCGTCTCGTCATTCCTCTGCTCGGCCAGGAGTACGACGTAGACATAAATGTCCACCCCGACTATAGTAGGTGAATAAGTAAACATGATATATACTAAAATAAAAGTAAATAACACTTACATCAAATAAAACTATAATATAAATTAACACTTTTAAAAAATAAATGGTAAATTGGCATAACTATCGTGAATATATAATTTTTTATATGAACATTTTTTAATATTACACATAATTCCTACGACTTTTATGTAGGATTTGCTACTTCCCATTCCGTGGGTACTATTGTAAATAATTGATGCACTGACGTATAAATTTCCTGACGGATATTAATTAAATTTAGAAACCCAGATGAGGATCTCGACGACAAAGAATATAAAAACAAATAAGATATTTATAGATGAATATTTTTAATATAATATACTTATGACATATCAAATTATATTTATAAACGATAAAACAGTATACAGTATATATCATTGATATAAATATATAAAACTTTATTATTATAATATATCTTCAATAATGAATACTTCAATTTGAATAAGTAATATTTTATAAATCATGTTTTTTATTTTTTTTATTTATTAGTGTAATATGTTTTAATACATGAAAAAAGTATTTAAATATAATTACAATATATATCATTATATAAATAAAAATTTAAAATGTATATCAAATGCGAATGTAATATATCATATTATATAACACCGATACAATTATTATGAAAGCATTTCTAGATTTTAAATTTAAAATTGCATTTAAAAATTTTTTAATGATCTTAAAAAGGAAATATACCATAAATAAATATATATTTTAAATTATTTTTAATATATTCTTAAATTTAATTGGAATCAATAATTAAATAATTAATAATTAAAATATCTAAAGAAAATACTAGAATAACAATTATTAAAATAATATAGTAAACATTATGAAAATAGCTTCAAAAGTTTTTAATGAAAATTGCAATATATATTTAGAAATATTTATTTCAACGAATTTTCCAAAATATATAAATTATATTTGGCTTTGTGAATTAAAATATACTTTGACATGATTTTATTTATAATTTAGGAACTTGGTAAAATATATTATTTTTAAATGCTCTGATTTATTTAGAGGTAAATCAACTTATTCCAGTTTTTGTTCATGATTAATTATAAGTTTCAATAAGATATTTAATTGTTACGTACAAATTAAAAAGTTTCCATATATTAATATAGCATTAATTATATTATCTTTAAATAATTGATACGCGAATAACATTTAACATATTTATTTAATATTTTATAATATTTTAATATCCGGTACACAGTTAGTTAAGAATATCAAAGATATGCTTTGCATAGATAAAGTGGTGCCATTTCAATATTCTACCAATCAATTAAGAATACATTGTTTTCATATCGAGATCGTAGAGGAATAATAACACGGTAAAACGAAATCGCATTAACTACGATTTATAAACTATCTCTACAAGTCGCTGTATATACTTTATTTTAGATACTACTCATTAATATTACAACAACGATATCGAAATAGATTAGATTTTATTAGATAATAATAGATTAGAACCACAGATGCTAAAATAACTATGCATTTGGTATCTATATAATTTCTTTCTTTTCTTTAATAATTCACCTATTAATTAAATTTACAACTGAGTTATTTCTCCCCAAAATTAATTTTATGTTTAGGGCATAAATTTACAATTTTGAACTTTTATTTGAATAAAAGCAATAAAAATACAAATCTCTTCTTTAGACAGATATTCTAGTGATAACAATGTATTTGAATACCTATTTTAATGGGGGATATTCGATCTCGCCAAATATATTCTCATGTATATATATTATATCAGAAATACATTATAGTTGTAATAATTAATCAGCATATTTATTGTATCATTATTGCAAGAATTTTTTAGTGTAAAATTTTACTTAGTCTACTTAGTGAATGTATTTATTTATAGAAAACATGATATAATGCGTGAATCTAAAAAACGACAGATATGTATAATTTGTAAAAGTATTTATGAAGTAGAACTATTACTAATAACCGGATGTAGGTACATTCAAATAGTAGGTATTCTAGCAGTATATTTTAGAGATAAGTCATCATTTCATATAGTCGTCACCACTCACTAATTTCTATATTGGTAGTTATTAATATAAGCAATTTTAATAGTAATCAATATTAATCGGTAATGTACTTGTATTGATAATATACAAATAACCGACTACTAATGGAGTAATCCGCAGTAATTATTTTAAATACTTGAGATAACTGTCTACCATCTGAAGTTTTTTGTGAAAATGTCGCCGTTATGGCAATCATGATAAACAATGAACTCATCTATACTTTTAAATTAAGAAAGTCGATATAATGTAAATACTTATCAACTGCGAATAGGTAAAAGTGTTATGAATAAGCTGACCTTTACTATCGGCATGTACGTAAACGGAAGTTATGTGATAGTCTGTGCCGAGGTCAACCGAGATGTAAGCCGGAGAGGCGGAGCCGGAAGGGGAGGCTGTTTCGCAAGTACTATCCAGACCGTCGGTAACCAATCTTCCTAGAGATCCACTTGAAGAAACATTTTTATTAATGGAGACATCGAGTTCTCCTGGTAATCATATGAAGGTAATAGCTGGAATCATCGACTGAGTCACACAATGGAAAATAAGGTTATTCATTTAGTAAGTTATATGGATAGCAATAGGTGATTCATCATTTGAATATTGTGGAAGGTAATTCGGTGAATCATTGACAGCGTCATATGGCGAGTGAATGCATTCAATATTGGAATGTATTATACATAATTATGATTTTAATTATAGTAAAGTATATTTACATCTGAGATGCAGTGTCCTCATAATGATGTACTGCATTATGTATTTACTTTACATTTATTTATTATCTTGGTTAACGTATAACTTAAAATTAAAATACATATACTTTCTGTATACAGATATGTATCATGTATAGAATGAATATTTAAAAAATTCAAGATCAACATTTTTGTAACAACAATTATTTATTTGATTTTCCTCAAAATTCAAACCTCACAAGAACAGATGTAATATTCCTCGGTAACTCTTTTAAAGTTTATTTGACGATAACTTTAATAAAAATGACTTATTTACATATTTGTTAAAATTTCTGATATTACACGTACAAATTTAAATAATTGAAATAAATCAGATGAGAAAATATTGAAAGGCGCGAATTTAATGTTTTTTATTACCACACGAATTATACAAGTAGATTTATATTGCAATACTGATGTAATGATGCCTACTATAATTCATATATATCATTGATAAATTGTATAATAATTCATAGATTAAATTGTATACATAAACATCAAATGTCCATGGGAATTACGAAACAGTGATATGATTATTAGTTCAACGGTATGGCTATAACACAATGCCATACTTACTAACCGTTCAGCTCGGAGAATATTTCTATTTCACAAAACTGCAGTAAAACTCTCCCGACCTGTAATATTTATAATAGCTATAGATTTCATTAGTAGTAGATATCAGTAGTAATAATTAGATATTATTTAAGATAGATATTAATCAGAACAGATATTGTTCAATACAGGTTGACATATATATATATATATATATATATGATTATTAGTTAATATTTAGATAAAAATCTCTGTAGATGATCTATTATCTTACCTGTACAGTGAAGTATTGACCGGTGGTATTTGCATTGCAATATACATTATATATCATATCGTCTCCATCCAAAGTCGAGCAAATTTCCGTGAATACAGGATTTGAATATAACGGGTAATCGGTAAAGCCGATAATTGATCCATTCAACCTATCTGGATGAACTGGAAGTACGGGAGAGTACACTTTAAAGGATCATAATGTGAGGTCAATATTTATGACCTTGTTTAATATCAAACAATTGATATACGATACAGGTTCTTACAATAACCCATGCATATTCGTATATACACTATTTATAGGATCTATGTTAATACAATTATTTAATCACTGACTCAACTTACGTTGTCGGTTGAATATGCGTACGAAGGTAACGGTGTGACGGGCGTTCAGGTCAACTGACCACCAGCTATAATCCTTTAACCTCGAATGGCAGCATGATTTATGACTCAAATTGGAGTCTGTATTGCCATCTACAGCGAGGTCTGCAGTTGAAGTACTAGTATGTGTACTATGAACACTCGACATACGAGCAAACTTTCGGTACGAGATGGGTACGATAGGCGCTGTGTGAGTGGAATAGCAAGATTTAGATAGTAGATTTTAGATACACACGTTGTGAATAGATTAAATATATTTTACATTAATGTATTAATATAAATGTACGATAACCTCCGATGATCTTGATATCGCATAATGTCAAAGTGCCCGATATCATCCAAATCAGCAGGTAACGTCCACTACGGGCACACTGTACTGTGGCTGATATCTGACCGGAAACGGAACCGCATTTGGTCATCGTACGAATAGAGTAATCGTTTATAACTAAAGTATCATTGTACGTCATGTGTAGTTCTACATCGAGAGGATCTGTAGTGGGAATAGATAAAAATATACATATTCAAACATATTACTAATTTATAAAACTCTACTTTTATTTGTAATATATTAAATTCCATTTTTAATTCAATTGTAATTAAATTAACTTTCAATTGCCTTATTTTCTATATTTGTACATACTTTGATTTTTGAATACTTTAATTGATATTTCTCGTGGTAACCGGATAATAATCGGAATATAAAAACCAATCATATTAGTTTATTGTTTAGAAATTCAAATTTTGAACAAAATGTACTCTAAAATTCATATTAAATATCAGTTTTGATTGATATTTGGGAGATTTCTATTTAACATTCAGGATATAGGAATACTCGGATAAAGTTAAAGATATGAAATCAATATAATTCTGTATACAAAATATATTGCACATTTATATTCAGGTATCAAATGTAGATTTAGTTAACTCTAATATATGTATAATATATATATATATATATATATATATATATATATATATATAGATATTTATATATATATATAATACTATCCAAATATGTGATATAAGTATATATCTACTTAAGGATAGTATTTTAGATAGATAATATGAACTGGTATATAATACCTTATTAATTCCACTCGTACTCATGTATAAAACAAATTAACTTTCTAATCAATTTTATTTATTTATCCTTAATAATACTGATAATAATAAGTACGATTATATTTTAATATTTTAATGATACGCAATTAATATTGTGCCCGGTTTAGTCTCGTGTATTCTTATCATAAAAATATTAAACCAAAAACGAGAAATACAAATTTACATCTAGATACATAATTAACGTGTGCACAAAAATGCTGGTTTTATGCACGTTTTATGCCGCACGCAGTTGGCAAACGAAATGGTTTCAACTGGATAGGACTATACGAACTCTATATACTTATTCACTATACACAGTATAACGTGTAACGTATTGTACGTTATAGAATCGTTTAGACGTGCGGGCTAAATATTCAAGTCAAACATTTCAATTTTGTAATACGTGTTTCATATATTTGAATAGCATATGTTCATTTAAAGAACGATTACGTGGGTAAGTCTGTGCTGTATTGCATATAAACAAACCTGCAACTGTAGCAGCCATTGTAACAGACACTACGTGAACGTATTCATATAAATCAAGGGTTACGTAAGCATTAGTAGTGATTGTAGCGGTAGTACAGGTCCCAGTTACGTTATCTCTGAGTTTGCTACTTTCCGCGGGTTTCATTGATATCGATTGGAAGTCGATAGCTGTAAATGTCAATATTTAAAAGGTTGGTATTTGAAATCACCGAGGTAAATAAAACTGGCATAGTAATTACTAACCATATATCATTGCATTTAACAAGAAAAGCCAAGCTAATAAGTCTATTACACCCATCATGGTGAATTCAATAATTGCAAAAGAATCTCTTTTTCACGAATGTTATATTTATGTATTGCTTTCCTAATATATAATTTTAAATGATATTAAATTCTGGTAGCGTTGCTTTATACCAGTAGGCTATGGCAACGATACTATTGATTATTTTTTATTGATATCTTTCGACGAATTTGTAAAAACTAAAATATATTCATGTTATATAGTTATAAATAATTTCGTATTCAGTTATAGTTGGAAAAAAATATGAATATTAAATTACTCTTCTCCGTAGTGCATTTTGATAATCTTGATAATATCTATCATTACTATTGATAAAACAGCAACTATATTAAAACATATTTAAGGGCATGTAGCAGTCGAACTGGTAATAATATAATATATCCAATCTAAAAAAAATCAGGATATTAAATTTATTCAATACTCTAGAAAGTGAATTTATATATTCATAATAAAATATATTATTATAATTAACAAAATAGCTAATAGCATTAAAGCGAGGTAGCAGTCATCAAATATCAACTTTATAATATTTATCTGATTTTTAGAATATATTTAAATTTATTTAAATTTTATAAATATTATTGCGATGTTTTTGCTCAAAACATATAATTGACATAAATTACGAATTTTTAGTACTGATAAAATAAGATTATTAATATATAATGTATACATATTATTATTATATTCAATCATGTATTATAATTATATATAATTTTACCAAACCCAAGCGCAAGACATTGCGAATGCAATCAATTAATTTCTGTGTATAAATTTATATATATTACAAATCTGAGGATTTATATAATGTATTTAATATCATAATTTACCTGAACCAAATCGATATAATATAACATATTTATGACATAAATAAAATGATATGCTCGTTATATTATACGATGAACATTAAATTTATATAAATTTATTTTTAAAAAAAAACATATATATATAAAAATCCATATATACCAATCAAAAACTTAAATGCAAATATTCTAATTAAAGTATACAATACACAGTCAGAAACCTTGCATCATATAATATATAGTATATGTAACACACTAACGATTATATATTTAGTTAATTAGTGTAGTTGAGTAGCCATAATTTGATTATTAGTGTTAATGTATAGCAGCACAACCAGTCAAACCAATACCCAACTAATCCCAAACCTAAATCCAAAAAAACCTAAATGCAAATATAATTATCTTGGCATCAAATTTATTTTAATATCTTAAAAAAACTCACACAACCAAAACCATACGCAAATCTAAAATTATAATTAAGGTATACAAATATGGTTCGACATCAAATATATATAATTTATTCAAAAAACTCCAATACAAATCCAAAACTAAATCTAAACTTAACACTAATTCAAAAACATAAATAAAACCTAACCCAAAAAATCCAAAATGTAAACATTATAATTAAGAAGCCTGATGTTAAATTTATTTTAATTTATTTAAAGAAAAACCCACACGGGACTAAACCTAAATCCAAACATATACATTATAATTATAGTTTATGAATATAGTCCGACATCAACTTTATTTAAATATATTCTAAAAAATTCCACATAGAACCAAACCCAACCCCAAACTTAAATATTATAATTTTAGTATATGAACATAGCTAAATATTTAATTTATATTATTTTATTCAAAAAAAACTACATAAAAAACAAAAATACAAACTCAAACCCAAATATAAACTAAAATCCTAACCTAAAAACAAACTCAAACCAAAACAGTAACCCAAACATTATAATTATAGTATATGAACTTAACCTGGGGTCAAATTTATATTAATTTATTCAAAAAAAAAACCTGACAGAACCAAATAAAAAAACAAACCCAATACAATATGATGGGAGTAATGTTATAGTATAGCATTATAGTGCAGTTAATATATCATATTATGTCGCTATAGCAGTACTATACAATACATACATTTAAATTCATATTCAAGTTTACGCTAACATAGTTTCGCCTATACCTTCCTATATACGTATATAGAGATTGAGAGCGCTTCGTGATTCATCGAAATGCGTGACTCATAGATTTACTAGAGACTCTCGAATTTCGATTTCGAAAAACTTATAAAAATATAACGTCTATTATCTCTAAATATATTTAAATAAATATCGATATCGATATAAGAAAAGTAAGATACGGACAAACTCTAAGACATAGGATTTAGATATTTTCAAAAATAATTAAATTAATACCCGAAAATTAGTTCCAAAAATATAAAATCTTAAAAAAGTTATTTTTCAACTTTACTACCTATCTACGGTACCAAAAACTGGTTTATGGAATATAAATATATATGAAGGATTTGTAGCTGTAACAAAATAATGCCGGAAATCATATTTATGTGAAAGGATAGATTACATATAAGTGGAATTTTTCAATTTATTTTCTACATTTTGAAAGTTATTGGTATTTATACTTTTATATTTATATTTTTAACTTTGATAATATGAGATAGTCTCATCTTTGATTATGTAAAGTAGCAATATGACATCGCATGAACATGATTTTATAATTTTATTTAAACTAAATACATATCGTTTAAAATATAAATACAATTAATATGTATTATAAACATCTTTTTATAACAGTTATTTTATTATTAATATTGGATTATTCTGCTATATATACAAATTACATAGAAATAGGTTATTCTTAATTCCATTTATCAGAATCAATAAATGTTTATATGATTTTCGGTGTTAATCATTATATTAAATTTTATTAAATTTATTTTCTATAATGAACCTATTATGTTAAAATATAGATTACAGTTAAATCACTGGTAAGTTATCAGTAGTGATAATTACTAAATAACGCTCTCTCCATATCTACTGTAAACCAACCTTTACTTTTACAGAATATGTATGCGTTGTTCATTTGTGAAATAGAGATTTTCGCTGATACCCATGGTTAGTATTGTTATATTGCTATATATTGGCTATATTGCTTGAATTGTATTCGATATTCTTCTAACATATTCTAATCCATATAAAGCCCCAACCAGTCTTTACCAATCCATATAATATGTTAGAACATTTTCAACATATCATCCTATAAATCCATATTTTTATTATCATATTTTTACCAACTTCACCAAATCATACTTATCCCATCCAACCCAACTCCACACCCTAGACAACCTTATACTTTACAACTACCATCGATATACCATTTCCAGCTCTACACATAAGCATTTCCATCACACCCAATAACATCGTCTCCATTTTTTCCAATCTCAACCTCCTTTACTTAACCCACGATATTCAATACTATATTCAAAACCACTAACTCAATTGCAATCGACCTTTTGACCGATTATTACGTCGGCTGGGTGTTTTTGCTGTCTAAAAAGATAGGTTAGCTGACGATTAAGCAATGATTATGAAATAGTCGCGAACTAGTAATCCCATATCAACGTAATCTCATTAATCTTACAAAGTTGCATAATATATTCACGTAAAACTTTATATTACATCTCATTACAAACTAAAATTACCAAATTAAAAACATTGTTAATATCACACCCTGAAACCAAGCCACTCCCGCACCCTTAAACCAAGCCACTCCCACACCCTGAAACCAAGCCACTCTCACACCCTGAAACCAAGCCACTCCCACACCCTGAAACCAAGTCACTCCCACACCCTGAAACCAAGCCACTCCTACACCCTGAAACCAATCCACTCTCACACCCTGAAACCAAGCCACTCCCACACCCTGAAACCAAGCCACTCCTATACCCTGAAACCAATCCACTCCCACACTCTGAAACCAAGCCACTCCTACACCCTGAAACCAATCCACTCTCACACCCTGAAACCAAGCCATTCCCACACCCTGAAACCATGCCACTCCCACACTTATAAACTGTAATAATAATAATCACCGTGAAGTCTTAATACTAATCACACCATATCATTATTTCACACACCATACTGTACCTCTAGCCAAAACCACGCCCACTATAAACCACGCCCACTACAAACCACGCCCCACCGCAGTTGACGTAAACTTGTACTTAATGTCGAGTATGGAACAAATTAACGATATTAACATACTTGGACGCACATTGTGCGACTCGACTCCAGTCAATTGGTCATACAAAAGAGCGCGGCTATATTGCGGGCGTGTGGGACGTGTGATTCTAGTACGCACGAAGTCGCAAGGCATATTATCCCTGTATGACTTGAAAGCGTACGGAGGTCAGTAGAGTTCAAACCATAGGGCATCAAAAGTATTCACGGCGAACTGTTTAATTATAATTAGCTTGCAATTAATTTATTGATTATCAACGTACGTTGTTTGTGATCTCGAATGCTATATTAATGGTCGGTCACAATACTAATATGTAAGTTATGCAAGTGAGAGTAGATATTAATGGTTCAATTTTAATGGAAATCAATATCGTTTCTTGTGGAAAGAGTTCTATGTGAACGGCAAACATTTGGTGAAATGTATAAGGGAAATACGTAGAAATCATGGACATCGAATTTGAATGGATGGAGTTTAGATAAAGTGATATTTAATCTAAAGAAATTTATTTTACGTAGTTTTATGAGATCTTATATAGTCTGTTAACCATATAGAGAGGACAGTTTATTTCAATTAAGGCAATTTTTGAAATAACTATTAAAAACTTAGGTATCAAGTTTAAATATGAATATAAATACTACATATATTATTTTAGTAAGTATTAATATAATATAAATATACTTAATCAATGAGTGAAAACTTTATCGCCATATCATTTTCTTTCAAGAATAATTCATGTATTGAATATTATTATTAAAATATTAGACAATTCTTCTATGTGAATTAGGGAAAAGAAAACTCATAATAGATCATTATAATAATTAAAGAAAACATAATATATATATAAATAAAATAAGTATTAATATGTAATTAATCACGTATTTCAAATATGTTTCGTTGATCAAGTTGGAATATGTAGAGATCTTCGTGTACTTATATATTGCTTCGGAGTGATATGTTTTCAGATCTATGCGGGATTTGACGAGTTGTTTGGTATGGAATGTGTGAATATTATATAATAATGAAGTAATATAATCAATTGTTGATAGTATTAAGAGGACATTAAAGTTTTACATGCAAAGATAAATACGAGCGAACATAGCGGATAGTCTCAAGTTAGAAATTAGAACATTTTGTGGAGTTTTTAAAACTTAAATCATTTCAATCAAATCAATTTATTAATTTATTTGTGCAGTTTTCAAGTTGACTGATTATATAATTGTTGGATAGAAAGTCAGTTTTTATGTATATTTGTTGATGGTTGGCAAAATAATGGAATTTTATATCGAGGTATTTAATAAATACTATTTATCAAATATTTTGAACGGATGAAATAAAAATTAAAACATAAATGTTCCAATATTGATCCTCACGGAATATCGTGTATAATAGATTGAAATCACCCCAGATTACTATAATAGCATTATTATCCTTCGAGTCATATCATCTTCCTTTGTCAATAAAAGTATCGGCCGTTCCATTCAAATATAATTCCTCGCATTTCCATATAATACTTTTTTAAAATACGTGCAAATATATTGTTGGTTGTTCATTGTCATATACTTATATATTTGATTATAAATATTATATAATCGCACCCAGTGCGTCTATATAATCTACAAGAATTATTCTTTAAATTTAACAATGGTTAGTTAGAATAATACTACATACAGAAAGATATGCATGAAAGCAGTAAATCAGAGCATATATGCTAATGTAATAGCATATATGCCAACCTATAGGTTGGCATAGAAACATTTACTTTCTAATTTATACTAGTTTATATAGTTTAGTCTAATGGGGAGACCATCGGGGAAACTAAAAATTAATTTATGCGATTTACTTATCAATAATTATTTGTAATCGAATTAATCTAAACTTATTAATTATACACATGAAGTATAGAAGTTTATTTTAAAGTAAAAGTAGTATAAGATAAATAAACATATCATAATAAAACATTGTACTGCTTTATTGTGTATTTATTATATTTGTAAACATTAATTTACACGTAGTAGTTAATAAACCGCCGTTTTCAACGTAAACGTAATACATATACGATGACAATATCTAGTTCAAATAATTGATATCATATTTAATATGGTAAAGTTCGTTTAAAATAATATACTTCGATAAAATTGTTCTCATGGTATGTCTCGCGTAGAAGTAATCTCCTTATTCAGATTAGGAATAGATATTTGAGGCTAAATCGATGCTCGAATGCATGTAGTAAATCATTTGGTCCTCTTCCCAAGTAGTAAGACAAATTAGATAGAGAGTTATATCTATCGTTGATATATATAATGAGCACTTGCGTCGGTCTTTAAAGTTCTTTAAAAAGGGTAAACAATAAACGAAAAGTTTTGTAAATCTTTATGATGTTTTAATAATTAACAAAATTCACGAATAGATAAATATAATATTCAATAATAGAAATAGAATTACTAAAATGTATTTTATCTAATATAATTTCTTAACTATTATATATAATTATATTAAATAATGTTATAGATAATAATAATTAGTACTGAAACTAACATTTTCTCCTTTAGTTGTAGTTTATATGCTTGCAGTAAATATGAATGATAATTGAACCTGAATAGATTTATTATCAATATGAATTATTAACAAACGTGAAATCAATTTAATATCTGAATATTTAATACAAACTTTACAGAAATGTCAAATACATGGAAGTTATCATTCAAAATAGTTTCTTGAATATTTCATTCTTTAAATTTCAACTAGTTTCTTTCTTGCAATTTCCGTTGCCGTATCCATATCGACTACTTGTAATAACTAACTATCTACTCTAACTATCTATTTTAACTATGTATATATATAAATATATACATAGTTATATATATATATATTGATATGTATATATATATATATATATATATATATATATATATTGATATGTATATATATATATATATTGATATGTATATGCATCCTATATATAATAGTCAGTGTATCTGACTTAGAACTGACCATTTGACTCAGCATTCTCGAATAGTTCCACTTCACAAATCGTCAAATAATCGAAATCTTTCTGAAAAATTAATACAAGTTATGAAAATTGTCAGAATTCAGACATTTATTTGTGAAACTCTCTCTTTGATAACATCGAAATTAATAGATTGTATAGTTAGCTAAATATACATATACGAGTTTGTATCTTATAGATTATATTACCACATCTTGATTAATAATTGATATTACAAAATATGTGAAATTTATGTTTCTAATTGAATGTTAAATATCATTCGCTGTGTAAATATGTTCAACTAAATGAATTGTATTTATTTTGACGAGATTGTTCACAACTAGTATTACATAATCTTATAATTCGGGTTGAGGTAATGTATATAAGTATAAATTAAACTTTAAAATGGTGTAGTTATGTCCGATATGGATTTAGATCATTTTAAAGGGATAATGCCCTAACCTTCAGCACAGTAAAATAGCGTCCTATTGTCAATTTGGGACAATAGATTTCATACACGAGTTTTGAAGTAGTAACGTTTCCGCAGACTGATGAGAAGAATGGAACATTTCCGCTAATGGGTTCTTCGATTACAAACCCGATGGTAGTAGGATGGATTCTTTTTTGATTAACTAGGAGACGAATGCATAATATTATTTCCAACATTCAGTTTTGAATTTGATACGTGCTGATTTGAAAGGTTTAATATAATTTTATTTTTCAATTCTTAATTATTTATGGTCGCTGAATCTATTAAAATTCCTACATTACGCAATACTTTGAAAATCTACTAACAATCAATCATCTCTTCACATATACCTCACATTCTATATATTGTCCGCTAATTTATCTCAAAAATAATTAGAGTATCGTATATTACAGACTTATATATTATTTATATTTGAATTACATATCCGGTTATTTTATAGCTCGTGTCTTCCTAATCTATTCCTAATCTATATCTAGTCACTTAGACTACTTTAAATCATATCAACGATATCATCACTTCTCTTGATAATCATTACATTTATATTATTCTATTCTACTTACTTAGTTAAGTGTGTACTCTACGATATCATGTACATTACATATAATTCAATTACCATCCAGGTATTCGTATCTATGACTTCTTTGCATTATACATAATCTTCATTATGAATATGATGAAGATGAAAATAATTTCTCATGAATATAATTAATAATTTGTTTACTACATTTTCTTTCATAAACATATATCAAGGCTATTTGCATTGTCACTTGATTCGTATTCATATTCTATTCAAGATGTCATCTCCGAATATTAGTGTTTCTATGTTAATTTACATGCTGACCTATATCTATTCACCACTACTTTCATCCATCATAATATTATTATATATCCATATTATATTATTATATATCATTATTATTATTATATATACGAATTTAAACCATTATATATTGTCACTGTGTTGATCTTATAATATAGACAGATAATCACTCTTTCCTACTCTCGCCTCTCCACTCACTCACATACTCACTCACTCACTCACTCACATACTCACTCACACACTAACTCACTCACTCACTCACATACTCACTCACTCACTCACTCACTCACTCACATACTCACTCACTCACTCACTCACTCACTCACTCACTCACTCACTCACTCACTCACTCACATACTCACTCATATACTCACTCACTCACTCACTCACTCACTTATTTAATATATATATATCCGATATCGACTTAATTATGAACTCCTATAATACTAAATACCACATGTACGCTGACGACACGCAAATTTACACTTCCACAACCTCTAATGAATTACCGAATACACTAAAAGAAATCAATAGCATAACGACGAAATTAGAAAATTACTTTAATTATAATTACTTGAAACTTAATTTACAGAAAACTGAATGCATCATATTCCATAGTAAAAGTCATACGCCACCACCCATCACACATATTAAAATTGCAAATAAAGATATACCCATTAAGACAACTATAACTACTTTAGGTGTAATATTAGAATCTGACTTAACCTTCGACAAACATATTTCATTAATAACTAAGCAATGTAACTATAAAATATTTAAAATAAAACAAATTAAACACCTTCTCAACCAGACATCACTCAAAATACTCACATCTGCCTACATTCTATCTAAACTTGACTACTGCAACTCACTTTTAATTAATATACCTAAAATACAAGAAAAACGACTAAACAAAATTATTAACCACACTTGCAGACTTATTTACAAACTCCCTAAACGAACACACATCACATTATACAGAAAAAAACTTAAATTTCTAACCTTTAAACACAGATCCATATACAAAATTCTAACAATAATACATACAGCACTGAAAACTGATATCCCTAAATATATGAGCGACTCAATTAAACTAAAACTGAAAAGCAATCTAAGGTCATCCAATAAAAAACTGCTTAAACAAGACATAACAAACAATTTTCCACAACTTTGGAATAAACTACCCATAACTGTTACCAATGAAAATAATACAAATACTTTTAAAAGCGAACTTCACAAATACTTACTTGGTCTAGACTGATATAACCTGACACACCCTTATAATATTCCT
The DNA here is from genome assembly GCA_964035775.1 of Osedax frankpressi. NCBI lineage: Eukaryota > Metazoa > Annelida > Polychaeta > Sabellida > Siboglinidae > Osedax > Osedax frankpressi. Next base: position 42,810,044 of record OZ038312.1, read on the forward strand.
ACTGCTACTGAATTATCAAATTGATTTACACTGTACTTTTACCTAATACAATACCCATTACTCAAAAACCAATACTCAACTACTTTATTTTCTACAGCCTATATTACTTTCCACTTTTCCTACTTACTTCTTACCAACCTCACTACCATACTTTACCTCCTTTACACGTACATTTATATCTGACTTATTTTCTCTATATACTATCCCCTATACAGTTTTTTCATATGTATAATGTGCATTGCACACTTCCCTCACATGTAATTCGCTCTCACGTGACTTCCTTACACATATTACCACAATTATTACCTCGATTTTATTTATTTTGAAAAACGTATTTACTATATTAATTGTGTTATATTTCGTTAATAATACTTACACTCACCTTCGAACAATGTAAAAATAGGATTTTCGTGAATAAACATATACACACACACACTCACTCACTCACTCACTCACACACTCACTCACTCACTCACTCACTCACTCACTCACTAACTCACTCACTCACTCACTCACTCACTCACTCACTCACTCACTCACTCACTCACTCACTCACTTACTCACTCACTCACTCACTCACTCACTCACTCACTCACTAACTCACTCACTCACTCACTCACTCACCTACTGCTACTGAATTATCAAATTGATTTACACTGTACTTTTACCTAATACAATACCCATTACTCAAAAACCAATACTCAACTACTTTATTTTCTAGAGCCTATATTACTTTCCACTTTTACTACTTACTTCTTACCAACCTCACTACCATACTTTACCTCCTTTACACGTACATTTATATCTGACTTATTTTCTCCTATGTCCCCTATACAGTTTTCCCATATGTATAATGTACATTGCACACTTCCCTCACATGCAATTCCCTCTCGCGTGACTTCCTTACACATATTACCACAATTATTACCTCGATTTTATTTATTTTGAAAAACGTATTTACTATATTAATTGTGTTATATTTCGTTAATAATACTTACACTCACCTTCGAACAATGTAAAAATAGGATTTTCGTGAATAAACATATACACACACACACTCACTCACTCACTCACTCACTCACTCACTCACTCACTAACTCACTCACTCACTCACTCACTCACTCACTCACTCACTCACTCACTCACTCACTCACTCACTCACTCACTCACTCACTCACTCACTCACTCACTCACTCACTCACTCACTCACTCACTCACTCACTCACTCACTCACTCACTCACTCACTCACTCACTCACTCACTCACTCACTCACTCACTCACTCACTCACTCACTCACTCACTCACTCACTCACTCACTCACTCACTCACTCACTCACTCACTCACTCACTCACTCACTCACCTACTGCTACTGAATTATTAAATTGATTTACAGTGTACTTTTACCTAATACAATACCCATTACTCAAAAACCAATACTCAACTACTTTATTTTCTAGAGCCTATATTACTTTCCACTTTTACTACTTACTTCTTACCAACCTCACTACCATACTTTACCTCCTTTACACGTACATTTATATCTGACTTATTTTCTCCTATGTCCCCTATACAGTTTTCCCATATGTATAATGTACATTGCACACTTCCCTCACATGCAATTCCCTCTCACGTGACTTCCTTACACATATTGCCACAATTATTACCTCGATTTTATTTATTTTGAAAAACGTATTTACTATATTAATTGTGTTATATTTCGTTAATAATACTTACACTCACCTTCGAACAATGTAAAAATTGGATTTTCGTGAATAAACATATACACACACACACACACTCACTCACTCACTCACTCACTCACTCACTTCCTGTTTACATTTTAATTGATATTGTTTTTTATTATTCTTTATTCATCCGCGAATTTCTCCTTCATTATTAGTATATTTCATATTATTTATACTCTATTATTAATATTAATATAGTATTATTATAATTATCATTTTATTATTATTATCAAGTTATCATTTCATTATGATTTTCAAATTTGAAAAAATATTTTATTAAATAATTATTAATCTTTTATATTTTAATATTATTCCTTTTACTTATATATTACATTCTTTATTAATTGATCTTTTAACTATTTCTTTAATTAACTGGATATTCTTAGCATATCACTAAGAATCTATTTTTTTTTAATCATTATAATTATATTTATTTCATTGTTGTTTTTGTTTAATTAATTTATTAAATTTATATTTTTTTTTATATTACAAAGACTATCAAAATTTTAATTTTTTTTTATCTATAGATATGAATTTACATTTATTATATTTTATAATGTATTGTTATCTTATTTAAACCATTGGTCGGCAATATTTTGAAGAAAAGATTTGTTACACCAGCTTAGATGACGTGTAAACAATGCAGAGAAGATATTTTGAATGTACCATCATTGGATTGTACGCAATGTCCAGCTCGATACCATCTGCAGTGCCTACATAAAGCCGGAATTCTATCAGTTAAATGGAGGAAATCGACAGTACCACCAAGCAGTTTGTGGGAATTAATGACTTCACCTTTTTTTAAATTTATCTGTACTTCTTGCCATACTACCAATGCTTCCATACCTACTCAACCATCTCCAATACATTCACAATCCAAAAATTCTCCTATAATAACTCTACCATCTATTAACTCTTCTGCGCATACATACCCGCCCACTAATACTGTCACTAACCCACTACCCCAACAATCTCCCATGATTACCCTACACTCTTTAGACAGAAAACTAGATACATTTAAACAAACACTTGACACTATAAGTAGAAAACAGGACCAATACCATTTTATCCGACATCAATCAAACTTTACAGAACCAATTAGACTTCCTACAGATAGTAACCTACGATATAATACGCCCCCATTTCCACAAAATAGACCTAACTTCCCCAATTCCCCAAAACTATCTATTAACCGAAATTCACGCACTGCCTACCAACCATTACGCAACAACGAGATTTACTTAATTTCCCAAACCTCATACATAAACCTATTAATTATATTTACTCTCATACACGACAGCAAAACCAACATACTGCACCTCAATCTCATTATATCAACAATAGAATACTACATCACGCGATAATTAATAAACTAACATCACCAAAAACCAAATCTTCATTTAATCGAACAACTAATAAATATGAACTTAGGAAAATTACTAGTGATGGCAAAACTGACTGGATTTCTAACCCAGTTATGTATACTAGTAAGGATTTTGAAAGTTGGACTAAATCTTATAAGTCATATACTGACCGACTCCTATATTTCCCGACAACATCTAAACTCCCCATAACAATCCAACAACCGACAGCTCCCCAACTCCATTTATCATCTCAACTCCCATCTGTATCACAACCTATATCACCTAACAATAACAAATGACTGAAAAATAACTTAAAAATATCCTTACTAAATATACAATCCCTAAATAATAAACCAGAATTAGTACACTCCCTAATAGCAAATAACAAAATAGACATTATGTGCTTGACTGAGACATGGTCTACTGAATACTCCACACCGACTTTCATAGCAGCTACACCTAAGACACACTTCTTTATTAACTATTCCAGAGCATCACGCGCTGGAGGTATAGCTGCTATAATCCACAACTCTATAACTCTACATAAACAAACTAATTCTACGATTAACTCTATTGAACTCACACACATTCAACTAACTCATAAATCAGCTAATATTTCCACTGATCTCAATATAATCTTGCTGTACCGACCCCCTAACTCAACTAGCCCATTAAATACTATATATGACATACTAAATGATGTTCATGATAAAAACAACTTAATAATTCTAGGTGATTTTAATTTAAATCCTAACTCATTGACTTTCAAAAATATACTAAATGACTTAAATCTAAAACAACATATTATTGACCCTACGCATAGTAAAGGTAATACCTTAGACTTAGTTATAACCAGAAATTCACAGAACAAACTACACACGAATGTAGGACCCAGAATTACAGACCATAACATTATTAATTTATATTTAAATTTAATTAAACCTAAACAAATAATTAAATATATTACCTATAGAAAACTACACAACATTGACACTTTGGAATACTCTAATGACTTACACAAGTTAACAATAGTTGATTATGACAATACTGACGCCACTGCCAAACATATACAACAGCACCTCACAACTATACTAGATAAAAACGCTCCTCTCAGAACAACTAAAGTACATCTAAGAAGTACTAATGCTTGGTGGAATACTGAATTATCTGAATTACACAGAATTATTAGAAAGAAAGAATTAATTTGGAGGAAAAATAAAAACACTATCAACTATAATGACTACATGTACCACCGAAAAAAATATTTTAAGGAAATTAAAATTACTAAAACAATATTCTATCAAAACAAAATTACTTCAGAAAAAAATAATATGAAACAACTCTATAAAACTTTTGATGGTCTCTTTAACGTTAAGGAAAAAACTGAATGCCCTATACATAATGAATCTTTTGCAAACTTTTTTATTGATAAAATAATTAAAATTTATAATGAAATAGAATTCAACTCAGATAACAATTAAGAGATAAATACTTAGACACACTAAAAAAACCTACTTGTATCTCGGAAGCCATACCAACTATAACCTCAACATATATTGAACGACTTATAAGACTAACTCATTTTAAAACTAACATTTATATAGACTCCATGACACCCCAATTACTAAAATTAAACATCCGCTTTATTTCACTTATTTACTCAAATCTTATTAACAAATGTATTACTCATAACAACTTCCCACTTTCACTGAAACACTCCATTATAACTCCAATCATAAAAAAAACTTCCCTAGACTACTCCATTCCTAACAACTACAGACCTATATCAAACTTATCTTTATTATCAAAAATTTTCGAAAGGATTATTGCCACACATATCATTAAACATATTACCGCCAATAGTTTAGATAATACACTGCAGAGTGCCTACAAACCTTACCATAACACTGAAACACTATTACTAAATCTTACAAATTACATTTCTCATAACATAAAAAACAATCGTTTTGTAATTCTTATATTACTAGATTTAACTGCCGCTTTTGATACTATTAACCACAACATATTATTCGCTAAATTACAATCAATTGGAATACATAACACTATAATACAACTAATAAAATCATATTTAACCGAAAGAACCTTCAATATCAAATCTGATAAACTGAGTAAAAATTGTAACTGCTCTCAAATCGGAGTACCTCAAGGTAGTGTCTTGGGTCCACTTTATTTAATATATATATATCCGATATCGACTTAATTATGAACTCCCATAATACTAAATACCACATGTACGCTGACGACACACAAATTTACACTTCCACAACCTTTAATGAATTACCGAATACACTAAAAGAAATCAATAGCATAACGACGAAATTAGAAAATTACTTTAATTATAATTACTTGAAACTTAATTTACAGAAAACTGAATGCATCATATTCCATAGTAAAAGTCATACGCCACCACCCATCACACATATTAAAATTGCAAATAAAGATATACCCATTAAGACAACTATAACTACTTTAGGTGTAATATTAGAATCTGACTTAACCTTCGACAAACATATTTCATTAATAACTAAGCAATGTAACTATAAAATATTTAAAATAAAACAAATTAAACACCTTCTCAACCAGACATCACTCAAAATACTCACATCTGCCTACATTCTATCTAAACTTGACTACTGCAACTCACTTTTAATTAATATACCTAAAATACAAGAAAAACGACTAAACAAAATTATTAACCAAACTTGCAGACTTATTTACAAACTCCCTAAACGAACACACATCACATTATACAGAAAAAAACTTAAATTTCTAACCTTTAAACACAGATCCATATACAAAATTCTAACAATAATACATACAGCACTGAAAACTGATATCCCTAAATATATGAGCGACTCAATTAAACTAAAACTGAAAAGCAATCTAAGGTCATCCAATAAAAAACTGCTTAAACAAGACATAACAAACAATTTTCCACAACTTTGGAATAAACTACCCATAACTGTTACCAATGAAAATAATACAAATACTTTTAAAAGCAAACTTCACAAATACTTACTTGGTCTAGACTGATATAACCTGACACACCCTTATAATATTCCTACTGCTACTGAATTATCAAATCGATTTACACTGTACTTTTACCTAATACAATACCCATTACTCAAAAACCAATACTCAACTACTTTATTTTCTACAGCCTATATTACTTTCCACTTTTACTACTTACTTCTTACCAACCTCACTACCATACTTTACCTCCTTTACACGTACATTTATATCTGACTTATTTTCTCTATATACTGTCCCCTATACAGTTTTCCCATATGTATAATGTACATTGCACACTTCCCTCACATGCAATTCCCTCTCACGTGACTTCCTTACACATATTACCACAATTATTACCTCGATTTTATTTATTTTGAAAAACGTATTTACTATATTAATTGTGTTATATTTCGTTAATAATACTTACACTCACCTTCGAACAATGTAAAAATTGGATTTTCGTGAATAAACATATGCACACACACACACACACACACACTTACTCACTCACTCACTCACTCACTTACTCACACAATCACTCACTCACTCACTCACTCATTCACTCACTCCCTCACTCACTCACTCACTCACTCACTCACTCACTCAATCACTCACTCATTCACTCATTCCCTCACTCACTCACTCACTCACTCACTCACTCACTCACTATACTATCCCCTATACAGTTTTCCCATATGTATAATGTGCATTGCACACTTCCCTCACATGCAATTCCCTCTCACGTGACTTCTTTACACATATTACCACAATTATTACCTCGATTTTATTTATTTTGAAAAACGTATTTACTATATTAATTGTGTTATATTTCGTTAATAATACTTACACTCACCTTCGAACAATGTAAAAATTGGATTTTCGTGAATAAACATATACACACATACACTCACTCACTCACTCACTCACACACTCACTCACTCAATCACTAACTCACTCACTCATTCACTCACTAACTCGCTGATTATGCAATAATAATTACCATCTATATAAGCAGTCTAGATATTGAACATGTATGTCATAATTAATTATGTATTATGTAATCCTAATAGAGCTATTTATTCTTGGAAGATAGATGCCTATTATGCAAGTATAATCTTCTAATTTATCTACTTGCAACTTTATCTGTTAAAACTAATTAAATATTTATAAACTCATATTAAGAACGGTGACTTTTATTTTGTACTTAATATCTTAAATAACTATTTCTTTAATTTATTTATAAACAATGAACATATAAGTATGAGCTTTAAACTATAGAGGCTGATTTAAGATTTTATTTATTTATGTGCATTTGTAATTTGTTTATATTAATTAATTATTATTATATAAACTATAGTCTGAGTTTTATATAATGATGTGCTTTTTTTAACTGTAGAATTGTTTAATATAAACCGCTTGGGTTAAATTAATTACATAGCTAGACAATGATTTAGGCTAGCTAGAACAACTAACTATTTGAATTGAACAATCGTAAGTACTGCACAATCACCGGGGTCAATAGGTCAACAGACCACCAGTTATCTTGATTTAAATTTGTCATCGTACATACCGAGTCAGTAAATTTGTTGTTTATATTACCATCGGCAGCTGGTCGGGGATAGAGTTAGCGGGGTAGTTACTAGAGGTAATACGAGTACAGGAGAAATGTTACCCTTATATCGTCACCCCATACACCTCAACCCAACAACCACCATAGCTCTATAGAAGTAAATATTATAAAGCATACCATAACTTGATTTGTAAGTTAGATTGGTGCTACTCTGACTTGTCGGTTTTCCAATAGCAACTGAACGAGCAATTTCTGTGAAGGGGCGTGGTTTAGTTTTCATTATTCAGACTCGTTTATTAGAATTTTATAATTTAATACTTTAATGTAATGTATCGGTAAACGGTACACACATTATTAATATATTACTTCCTTCATTTGTATTGTAAATTAATTACATTAATCAATTTACAATTCATTATCTACAATCTAATAGTAATATGAAAATGGTAAATTAATTAAGAAGTTCTATTTAAAAATCAAAATAAAATAATTATTAGCGACTACGATATAATTTAGATATAAATATATATTGATTAAGTAGAAATTAACTTATATTAATTATATCGATGGAATCAAAGAATCCTATCAATAAATTAATTGCAAGCTAGTTATAATTATACAGTTCGCCGTGATTACTTTTGATACCCTCTGGTTTGAACTCTACTGACCTCCGTACGCTTTCAAGTCATACAGGGATAATATGCCTCGCGACTTCATGCGTACTAGAATCACACGTCCCACACGCCCGCAATATAGCCGCGCTCTTTTGTATGACCAGTTGACTGGAGTCGAGTCGCACAATGTGCGTCCAAGTATGTTAATATCGTTAATTTGTTCCATACTCGACATTAAGTACACGTTTACGTCAACTGCGGTGGGGCGTGGTTTGTAGTGGGCGTGGTTTATAGTGGGCGTGGTTTATGCAACAAGTGTAATATCGAATTTGAAATAATGATACATTTCGATTATTAGAGTGTTTAATTGTTACTTCAAATTGTTTGGTTAATTGGAGCTTATATTTGTGGAGTGTCATTGAGGGTGTGATATTAACTGGGTTCTCAATAGAGTAATTTGAGTTTATGATTATATGCAATATATTGTTTTAGGTGATGATATAATAGATGTTTAAATAAGAGAGATTACGATGATACGGGATTACGAATTCACTACTATTGTGTAATTATGATCTAATCATCGGGTAACCTATGTATTTGGATAGTAGGAATATCCAGCTGACGTAATAATCGGTCAAAAGGTCGATTGCAATTGAGTTAAAGGTTTTGAATATCGTGTCAAAAGATGAGTCCGTAATCAACATCGAAGTGTGGGAGTTAGTGGGGTCAAATGCCTTTTTACCGAATGTTATGCTGCCCATTTCTAATGGTAATGTTATGTAGAAGGTGAGGGCGGATGTAATGTAAAGTTGATGTTTGATTGGATAAAGTTGGGATGGTCAAATTGATTATGTTGGGAATTTGATATTTGGAAAAGTATGGTGGGCGAGCTTCGGTTAAGTAGGGAGGGACCCATCTGGAAGGTGCTATTAGGTGAGGTGGGCAGGGGAGGCGTATTTGAGGAGTTGGATATGGTATATTTATGGCATGTATAAAGGATAAGTTTACTACGATGTGTGGTTGGGTTGTATTGGATAAGTGTAATTTGATGAAGCATGGGAAAATATAATAATAAAAATAGAGATTTGTAGGATGTTAGGGTGAACATGTTCTAACACGGATTGGTAAAGACTGGTTGAGGTTATACACTGAGTAGTTTAAGTTATATGCTATAAAGAAAATAGAGTTTAGAAGGAGGATGTATGTAATATCGAATATAATTCAAGCATTACTAACCTTGGGTTTCAGCGAAAATCTCAAGTTCACAAATGTACAACTTTTTCCTCTTCTATAAAAGTAAAGGTTGGTTAGGTTACAGTAGATTAGGAAATAAATGTATTTAGTAATGTTTACTAGTGATTACTTATCAAGTAGTATATAGGCTAGGTGTTCATCTTATAAATTCAATATGAGAGACATTAGATTTAAATGGTACATTTGACATAAACATGTCAAACCCAATATTAATATTAGTTAATACATATTACCAGAACACTAATACCCATCCTCTATCTATCATTATCCAAACCCAAAAGCCATCACTAGTCAGACATATATGTTACCTTGATCCCGAAGTATCTGCCGTAGGTGTAGGGGAGGCAGTAGATGTTGTACACATCTTGCGTCGTGTTGATTTCGGAGCAAATGTTTAAGAAAGACGGTACTTTTTTACCATTTGGAATATTTTCCATAAACCCCAGGATACTAGGATTCATATTACTTGCGTAATCTGTCAGGTGACAATGAGGTTACAGATTAAATATAGGTGATCAAATGAAATGTATGGTTTAATGTTGTATCGTTATATTTATCTACTACACACACCGCCACTTATATACAGACGTACTCGGAATCCAAAATATAAAAACTGGCGCAGTTATTTAATTAAATCATTTATTCAGCAATACTAGAGTACATATCCAACTATGACGCAGACGTTATGACGCTATGACGCAGACGTTATATAATATGTCCTGATTCCGCTAAAAACTCGGACTCCGAGATTATGACGTTCACCGCAACTGAATCCGACACATCTTCACGTTCATTTCACTCCACGCATCCATAACATCTACCTATCACCGACCTAATGCATTCGTGAGACGCAGGTAGAGCACAAGTCTACGTTGGCCGAGGTCTACTGCCCACCAGTTATAATAAACGGTCTTCGAATAAAAGCAGCTTCCGTGAGTGAAATTACTATCGGAGATACCGTCGACCGCTAGATTGGAAGCCGTATATTCCTTTTTCGTGTAGAAGGGTTTTTTTC
>OZ038312.1:42820840-42847092 GCA_964035775.1 Osedax frankpressi
ACTCTGAGGTCGCAGAGGACAATAACTCCACTTCTGCGTGTCATGAGCAGGTGTCTTCCGGTGGAGCGGCACTGGGTGTACGACGTTGAACTCGCATTGACCTTTGCGCATCTTCTAGCCGCCAGTAGCGCCTCGTCGTTCCTCTGCTCGGCCAGGAGTACGACGTAGACGTAAATGTCCACCCCGACTATAGTAATGCACGTCGAATAAGTAATCGCGATAAATATACTCTATATTTAGATTTGTAATAATTTACTGAAATAGTATGAGGAGTGTATATGAGCGTATTACTAGATACTACCATTGTTACGAATATACGAATGAATCAATTTATAGAAAATTGTCTAAGAAGTAACATGGAAAGCTATAAGACATGTGTTTCCTATTTTAATCATACCTCTAAATAATGTACACGATTACATATGTGTATACGTATATGCGTATGTAAAGGTTCTTGGATTCATTATACAAACACATCATCATATTTTTATGAATATCGTTTGTTATTATATAGATTAAAATAGTATAACATTGTAAAAATTAAAAGAAATGTGATAAAAAATATTCTAATTTAATAATTAAAACTATAAAATAAACTATAATTCATTATAACATAAATTAACACTTTTAAAAAACAAATGGTACTTTAGCATAACTATAGTGAAGATTGTATACGAAAAAATATGAATATTACAAATATTAATTTGTATAAGTAATAGTGTTATAAATTAAATTTTTTATTTTATAAATTTAAAAATGTAATATATTGAATAAAAAGTTTACTATATAATTATTATATATATCATATAATAAATAAATAACTTTAAAAATTTACAAAATGTGAATTTATTAAATAATTATGAATGCATTTTTATGAATGAATTTTTCGATTTCTAATTTCTAATTGTTATATTACTTTTTTAATGATTCAACAAATAACAATTACTATTCTACATTATAGGTGAAATATTCTCTAATATAATTGGACTCAATAATTCAATACTTTAAATATCTAAAGAAAACATTAGAATTATAATTATTAAAATAATATAGTTACAAATTATGAAATATTTATTAACGAATTTTCCTTAATATATAAATTATATTTGGATTTGTGAATCAAATATTCTTAGATATGATGGCATTATATAATATAGAACTTTTGAAAAATATATTATTTCGAAACTGCGTTGAGTAAAATAAATTTATTGCAATTTTTGTCAATTATAAGTTTCAATACCATATTTAATTGTAATGATAATATTTAAAAGGAATACCTATTAATATAACACTTAATTATACTATGTTCAAATAATAGTATGTAAATATTATTTATCGTAAGCATTTCTTTGTGTATGGGTTTTTGTATACAGTTAGTTAAGAATATCAAAGATATGCTTTGAATAGATAAAGTGGTTTCATTTAAATCTTCTACCAATCAATTAAGAATACATTGTTTTCATATCGAGATCGTACAACGTATACAAATATCGTAAAACGAATTCGCTTTTACTTCGATTTATAAACTATCTTTATTATGCATTGTATATACTTTATTTTATAAACTACACGTTTATATTATATAATCGATATCGAAATAGAATAGAATCTGTGATTCTAGAAAAATCACTTCACATTTATTACCATTATAATAAAATTATAATGTTTTAATTCTTCCCTAAATCAATATAATGTTTATTGAATAAATTTATAATTTCTAAGTTTTTTTTGAATATAAATTAAAATTACAAATTTATTTTTTAGTCTTGCTTTAGTGAATATCTATTTATTAGGAAACATTCAACATAGCTAAATATATTATAATATATATATATATATATATATATATATATATATATGTATATATATATATATATATATATATATATATATATATATGTATATATATATATGTTAAATTAATAATGAATTGCAGTTTTTCTTTGTAATATCAACTTATTTATTTGTATTATTTGTATTATTTTGCAACAATTTTTTATTAATTAGACTTCATTTGATATTTTCATATTTTTAAAGAGAACCTTTAATTATTTTTTTAAATATAAATCATAGGCATGTATATAAAAATTGTAGTTATGGTTTTCATTTTAGTTAATGTATTTATTTATAGAAAACACGACTATTAAATTAACATAAACGACAGATATGTATAATTTGTAAAAGTAGTTATGAAGTAGAACAATTACTAATAACCGGATGTAGGTACATTCAAACGAGAGATATTCTAATAGTATATTCTAGAAGTAAGTTATCATTGCATATAGTCGTCACCACTCACTAATTTCTATATTGGAAGTTATTAATATGAGTTATTTTCAATAGTATTCAAAAGTAATCGGTAATGCACTTGTATTGATAATATACAAATAACCGACTACTAATGGAGTAATCCGCAGTAATTATTTTAAATACTTGTGATAACTGTCCACCATCTGAAGTTTTTTGTGAAAATGTCGCCTTTATGGCAATCATGATAAACAATGAACTCATCTATACTTTTAAATTAAGAAAGTCGATATAATGCGAATATGTAAAAGTGTTATGAATAAGCTGACCTTTACTATCGGCATGTACGTAAACGGAAGTTATGTGATAGTCTGTGCCGAGGTCAACCGAGATGTAAGCCGGAGAGGCGGAGCCGGAAGGGGAGGCTGTTTCGCAAGTACTATCTAGACCGTCGGTAACCAATCTTCCTAGAGATCCACTTGAAGAAACATTTTTGTTGGTGGAGACATCGAGTTCTCCTGGTGATTGATATGGATGGTAAAAGGGTGACGCATATCATGAGTCATATGGAATGTAATAGGGTGACTCATCGAATGATTCTTGTGGAATGTAATAGAGTTATTCATCGAGTAAGTAATACATATGGTGAGTCATGGATAGCGTTATGTGGTGAGTGAATAGATTAACTAGTAAAATAATGTTTTGAAAAATAATATCAAATACTTAAGCCATGGAATGTATTATACATAATTATTATACACAATCTATGGTTATATTTGTTAAGACCTTGCAAATAGGAATACATCAAACACTTATAATATGTCATAAATGGGATACTAGAATTGATAATATTTATATATGATTTTATATTCTTTTAACGGTATTATATTAAATACAAACTTTTTAGATTATTAAAGTGATACCAATTCAATGTATATTATTCATTTAAAATAATTTGAGAATATTATATATTATATATAGATATACATTATTATTAATATATAATATATTATATATAGATATACATTATTATTAATATATAATATATTATATATAGATATACATTATTATTAATATATAATATATTATATATAGATATACATTATTATTAATCTATAATATATTATATATAGATATACATTATTATTAATATATAATATATTATATATAGATATACATTATTATTAATATATAATATATTATATATAGATATACATTATTATTAATATATAATATATTATATATAGATATACATTATTATTAATATATTATATATTATATATAGATATACATTATTATTAATATATAATATATTATATATAGATATACATTATTATTAATCTATGATATATTATATATAGATATACATTATTATTAATCTATAATATATTATATATAGATATACATTATTATTAATATATAATATATTATATATAGATATACATTATTATTAATATATAATATATTATATATAGATATACATTATTATTAATATATAATATATTATATATAGATATACATTATTATTAATATATTATATATTATATATAGATATACATTATTATTAATATATAATATATTATATATAGTATGTGATGAAAATACTAAATAATACAATTTCGCTTTAAAATTCTTTAAATTTTCTTGACATAAGATTTATATGTTCTCCACTTCAAATGACTAATTTTAAACTATATTTAATATTTTATTAATTTTAATTAAAATTATGTTTTAAATAATCGAGATTATTCCCCTTTATTAATTATAAATATTAATCACTTTACAAAATAATAAAACGTTACGATTGAGAACAAATATTATTTATTTATAAGTTCTCCTGAAACAGTGATATGATTATTAGTCAAACGGTATGGCTATAACACAATGCCATACTTACTAACCGTTCAGCTCGGAGAATATTTCTATTTCACAAAACTGCAGTACATTTCTCCTGACCTGTAATATTTATAATAGCTATAAATTTCATTAGTAGTAGATATCAGTAGTAATAATTAGATATTATTTAAGATAGATATTAATCAGAACAGATATTGTTCAATACAGGTTGACATATATATATATATATATATATATATATATATATATATATATATATATATATGATTATTAGTTAATATTTAGATAAAAATCTCTGTAGATGATCTATTATCTTACATGTACAGTGAAGTATTGACCGGTGGTATTTGCATTGCAATATACATTAAATATCATATCGTCTCCATTCAAAGTCGAGCAAATTTCCGTGAATACAGGATTTGAATATAACGGGTAATCGGTAAAGCCGATAATTGATCCATTCAACCTATCTGGACTAACTGGAAGTACGGGAGAGAACACTTTAAAGGATCATAATGTGAGGTCAATATTTATGACCTTGTTTAATATCAAACAATTGATATACGATACAGGTTCTTACAATAACCCATGCATATTCGTATATACACTATTTATAGGATCTATGTTAATACAATTATTTAATCACTGACTCAACTTACTTTGTCGGTTGAATATGCGTACGAAGGTAACGGTGTGACGGGCGTTCAGGTCAACTGACCACCAGCTAGAAACCTTTAACCTCGAATGGCAGCATGATTTATGACTCAATTTGGAGTCTGTATTGCCATCTACAGCGAGGTCTGCAGTTGAAGTACTAGTAAATACACCATGAACACTCGACATACGAGCAAACTTTCGGTACGAGATGGGTACGATAGGCGCTGTGTGAGTGGAATAGCAATATTTAGGTAGTAGATTTTAGATACACACGTTGTGAATAGATTAAATATATTTTACATTAATGTATTAATATAAATGTACGATAACCTCCGATGATCTTGATATCGCATAATGTCAAAGTGCCCGATATCATCCAAATCAGCAGGTACCGTCCACTACGGGCACACTGTACTGTGGCTGATATCTGACCGGAAACGGAACCGCATTTGGTCATCGTACGAATAGAGTAATCGTTTATAACTAAAGTATAATTGTACGTCATGTGTAGTTCTACATCGAGAGGATCTGTAGTGGGAATGGATTATAAAACTCTACTTTTATTTGTAATATATTAATATATAATATATATATATATATATATATATATATATATATATATATATATATATATATATATATATATATATATATATATATATATATATATATATATATATATATTAATATTAATATTAATATTAATATGATATGATTCTTTTCCTACAAATTTATTAATTTACCTCTTATAACTACTTAACTCAACCGTAAGTCAGAGTGCTATCAGAACGAATTACATCTTAAGATAAAATATACACATGCTTACATCAACTCGCAATCTTTCCTCGTAAATAATGTATTTACTGCCAATATAAATAATACTGTCTATATTCCATAAATACAATTATATATTTAGGAATATATATATATATATTTCTCATGTTTAAAGTTTTTTTTATATTGATTATGGTTCTTTTATTTTATAGAAAATAACAATCTATTTTTATAGAAAAATGTTTAGTTTTATGTCCATAAACTTGTGTAATAATGTTCACAAATGTTAACTCCACGGAGGAAAATAATATTGAATAATCAAATTCGATTTAAAATATTCAAATTATCTTCAATCAATGCCTGAAAATGTATTGATTTCCTAATTTAACTACGATTCACTATTTAAGAAATATTGACAAATAACTTATTTAGTTATACGATAGATGTAAAAAAAATAATAATAATATTGCATATGCGTCAAGTTATCGTAGCCTAGGTTCTAGTGTGGCATTTTTAAATAACGAATTAACGAATTTTGAAATTTTAACGAATTTTTTATCTAGATGGTCATCTTATATATTTTGTACCTAGGCCTGCAAATAACGATTCATTTTTAATAATATACTTTGAATAGTTATACATATATGTTTACTTCATACATTAGATACGCATTATTTAACTCTCGAAATAAAGCAGACGTACAAATAGAATTTTTCGAGAATATAGAGGAATAATTTCAAATAGTAATTATATTATTATTAAATTGTTCGAGATTTCTTCGAACAAATATGGGGTTAGTTAATGTAAAGCCAAGGACGAATCATTTAAAACTAATAGTTATCGATAGTTATTTATTATAATATAATATTAATTATAATTATTTTAAATTTTATAATTATATAATTTTTCTTCCAATAACGTTAACTTGCAGATAGAAAATAATAATCGAAATATAAATCAAATAAAGATCGAATTTAAATATTTGCCATTTATTAAATAACCACTAAGTAAACTTATTAAGAACTATCAAATAACATTTTAGCCTACGTTTAGGGACTATTTATGGGTTTTTAAAAAAGTGTTTAATATCAATGAAAAATCAAATTTGTCGTATTAAAAAATATTGTTTGGCCATAACTACTATATGGAATATAGAATATGGAATATATAACTATATGGAATAAACAATTACACATGTGTATTTCTAAATTAGATAATAATATAATGCATATTTACAATATTACAAATTTAAATAAATATAAATAATATAAAACTAATTAATTTTGTTAAAACACTAATTTAAAAAATATCTATAATATTCTTTATATATTTTCATATCTGCTTATGGGTAGTAGTATAGATAGATAATATGCTATAGTAAATAAACCTGAAACTGTAGCAGCCATTGTAACAGACACTACGTGAACGTATTCATATAAATCAAGGGTTACGTAAGCATTAGTAGTGATTGTAGCGGTAGTACAGGTCCCAGTTACGTTATCTCTGAGTTTGCTACTTTCCGCGGGTTTCATTGATATCGATTGGAAGTCGATAGCTGTAAAGGTCAGTATTTAAAAGGTTGGTATTTGAAATCACCGAGGTAATTAAAACTGGCATAGTAATTACTAACCATATATCATTGCATTTAACAAGAAAAGCCAATTTAATAAGTCTATTATACTCATCATGGTGAATTCAATAATTGCAAAAGAATCTCTTTTTCACGAATGTTATATTTATGTATTACTCATCGTAATTTGGTTTTTCAAATGATTTTAAGTCGTGGTAGAATTACTTTATACTAATCGGTTATAGCAACTACATTGTTGATTATTATTTTTTTATTATACCTTAACAACGAACTGGCAAAATATAAATTATATCCATGGTATAAAGTTATAAATAATATATTATTCAATGCTATTTGGACAAAAGTCTGAATATTAAATTACTACACTCGAAATAATTGATAATCATAATAGCTTCTATAAATAAGTCCATGTTATGCAGTTGTAAATGATATATTATATTATATAGTACGCAGTTCTATTCATGTACGCAGTTCTATTATTATAAAAATACGAATATTTAATTATTTTAATATTTGTTATTCTCGAAAGTGCATTTAGATAAGGACGAAAATATCTATTATTATTATTGACAAAATAGTAACTAACATTTAGGGGAGGTCGTAGTCATCGAACAGGTAAAAAAGTTTTTATCCATTAGATATCTGACAAAAATATGCATATTAAATTAATACGCTCGAAAGCGCATTTTAATAATCACGATAAAATCTATTTTGATTATTGACAAAATAACTACCAGCATTAAGAATAGGTCTTCGATTTAAATATATCAATTTAAAAAAGTTTTATTGATTTTTTATAATAGATCGTATTCTATTTTTATATTTTAAGTATTATTGCGATGTTTAGTTCAAAAAACGAATATAAATGACATAATTTACGAATTTTATATAGGTAGTGATAACATAAAATTATTAATATATAATATACAAATATTATTTTTACATTCATTCGTGTATTATAATTAAATATCATTTATATTACGGATTGTCAAATTCAAAAATCCAAATGATTTATATTTGAATATTATACCTATCAAATAACATATTCAATGTGATAGCTACAACCAATGAAATCGTTTCAAAGATATTGGCGACATTTACTTTATTAAAATCTTCAGGTATCAATTTATTTCTTATTATACAAATATTATACTTTATTATATAATACCTTATTTATATAGATGTATTTACTCTATATTATTAAATTATATTACCTATAGATAATATATATATTAGAGAAGTTGTTTGTTAGTTTATCAATTAATTATTAATAATATTCGATTTAGATATTTATTTTGTATAAAGTTTTTATTTTAATGACGAGAACAAAGAATAAATACTTATTATACATGCGGGCTATTGTTATGGAGATACATTCAAACACTCTAATGTATTAAAAGTTATAATTTAATTTTGTAATAAAATATAAACGATAATCCTGAAATAGTAACTGGGCCAGTTCCTGAATCAGTCACTGAATACGTCCCGAATAAGTATTAAGTCGATTAACTTCTCCATGTTTATGTTCGTAAAAAATAAACCTATTATAAACGTTATTATTTTTTACAGAGTAAATATAACAAGTTTATTTTTACATAATAAATATAAATTATGATTAATAATAAAAGTGCATAATATTTCAATGGCATTTTCTCTGAATACTTTCTTTGTTTATTGTTGATATTAATGTAAAAGCCTGTTTATGAGTTAATCCAATAATTTGGTTTCGAATAAAATCCCAACAAATAATTGTGTTGAAAAATATTTGTAAATACAAGTTTTTTTACACACGAACTGTATTTGTTCATAATATTCAATACACATTTTATTTTTACATGTGCTAGCATAGTTCAATATATTGTAGTATTTTGTGTACTTTGTATTGTGTTATAGCATATATTTATAAACACTAGAGTATACTTGTATATTTTATTGTGGCATAACGATTTAAACATATAATATTATATATATATATGAATATTAATTAAATAGTAATACTTTATAAGGTGTCAAAACATATTTTAGTTTTAATTTATAAAATAAACAATATAATTTATAACACTATTGTGTTAATATATTACATATAAGTAATATATACAAATTAAAGTATTAATTATTTAAATATATTATAATAATTTGTTATGCTATATTTATATTAATAGTACATGTTCTATATTATAAATGTATTTCGATATGACATTGGTATGAATGGCGATGGTAATATATGTGGTTACTTATTTCCTAATGTTTTAGGTATATAATTCAATTTTGAGATAGAAATAATCTTTTTAAAGTTTTCCATTTTATCTTTTTTAAAGAGTTTTATTATTTATTTCTCAGGAGTTAATAATTAGGAGAATAAATGAGATTTAAGTCGACTGTCGTGGATTAAATATGTATTATTATTTATCGGAAGTTATATACTGACTAAGTTTTAAATAAATGTATTGATATTAGATATCAGTATTTTATATAGATAGAGTAAATTGGTAAAATAATCGGATATAATATGATATAATGTTGACGAAATTTTTGTGACGTATTTGATATAGGATATATTGTTTAATTGCAAGTTAGTGCAATGCGAATCCTATAAAAAAACTTTTATGCTTATTTACAAAATATTAAATTTAATTCTTTCAAGAAGTTACGTTTAAATAATATTCTATTTTAAAAACACTTTACAGCTATTATGAAATAGTGTCTTAATTAATACAAAATTAATTTAGTTTATTATTAATATACTATGCATTATCCATAAAGGGATAGCATTTGTTTGAGATCACTTTAGCAGAAGGTTTATAATATTTTACATTAGAGAGTCAACCAGGATATTATGAAGAATATGTATTGAATATAGTTGGTTACGAGAACTACACGCAATGATAATTGCGAGGAACAATGTTCTTAGAAGAGTAGAGGTGATATTTCAATGGTAAATTATAATTGGGATAGGAGTGGTGAGGTTGATAAAGGTTGTCGGTATAGGGTCATATGTAAATATGAGAGCAGAGGTGATGAGGCTGGGCAAGGTAGCTTAAAGAATATTAATAAAGGTATTCGAAGAGTTTTCCACGGTAGGACATATCTATCTGCAACTATTCTATATTTCTATGAAAGAGATTAGTTATTAGATAATACAGAAAAAGCTTTCTAAATATGGAATGATGATTGGTAAATATAGCCATCCCTTAAAATAGAGTGATGAAATTGTATACAAACTTTTTATTTGTTACGAAATATTAGTTGACGCGAACGAAATAATTCAATGTAAAAATGAAATAACTTACATTGATTGATATTAGTTTTCAGTAATATGACGTTAATGTATATAGGGTTTAAAGGGTTAAAGTGTTAGTTTTTAGGTGTTAGTTGGAAGTTATTACATTGTTTATAAAAGGAAATGGAATAAGTTAAATAATCGAAAAATACGTCTATTATAAATATTTAATTATATGCTAGAATCAATATGGGTACATACACATTATTATAAGACTATAAAGTTATGTAATTTATTTTCATAAATATTATATAAGTTTGTATACCGTGATCAATAGAGAAGTATAGCTACTACAGTATAAGAATATTGTAATTGTAATGCTTTGTCATTGTCTATTATGACCTATTCTATTTATCTCCTCAACTGGATATCAGAAAATCGTCTGTAATCACTTCCCAGCTAACGATATCAGGTGACAGTAACTAGTTAAACTTTTTTATGTGAAGTATATATTTATATTTAGTAGTTACAACTAAACTAAAATAATTATATTTAAAATAGGTTTATCAACTAGCTATTTTAACTGAAATGTGAACTATTATATCAATAAAAGATTATATTATTATTAAAAGTTTATACATTTATTGTATAATATTTCATAATTATAATTTAGCATGATAAAAACAAATTTACTTACATTATTTACATATGGAAATATCTTTAGATGTTCCGTCATTTTCTGTTAGGACACAAATATAAAAATATAAATTTGTATATTTTAATGTTATGATATTTAACTATTGATATTAACTAATGACATAATTATAAAATAAAATACTTATAAAATATCATTCAACCAATATTACACATCATAGTATGCATTATTAATAATAATGCAATCCGTTATTAAAATGACGAGAGGTATCTAAAAATTAAAATATTTTCGATGGATTATAATTACTGAATTGAATTATGAATTGTAAATATGGATTTAATATTTTAAGAGCTGTGTTATTTTACAATAGTTATTTTTTACTATAATTGAATATCTTCTAAATGAATTATTATTGGGTATACAATTCCATTATGTTGCCAACCATCAACAAATATAAGTAAAAACTGACTTTCTATCCAACAATTATATAAGCAGTCAACTTGAAAACTGCACAAATAAATTAATAAATTGATTTGATTGAAATGATTTAAGTTTTAAAAACTCCACAAAATGTTCTAATTTCTAACTTGAGACTATCCGCTATGTTCGCTCGTATTTATCTTTGCATGTAAAACTTTAATGTCCTCTTAATACTATCAACAATTGATTATATTACTTCATTATGATATAATATTCACACATTCCATACCAAACAACTCGTCAAATCCCGCATAAATCTGAAAACATATCACTCCAAAGCAAGATATAAGTACACGAAGATCTCTACATATTTCAACTTGATCACCGAAACATCTTTGAAATACGTGATTGATTACATATTAATACTTATTTGATTTGATGTATCTATTATGTAATACTTTATTGTTTTAATGCTCTATTATGAGTTATCTAAGAATTTTGTTTTTAATTTCATACTTTTTTCATTTTATTTTATATTTGTTTACTCGTCATAAAGTATAACAGGTGAACGACTCTATAAGCTTTTGGTTTACATTGGGTTATACAAATTATATATTATATATATATAATATATATAAATGATTTTACTTATAATTTTCAGTTGAGATTATGAAATATAATAAATAGTATAAATAAAATATAAATTCGCGATAATCTGAAATAATAAATATTGAGTAATATGTTAAGATGGATATATGGATTTTTTTAATCAGCGAATATTTCTACAACTATATTTTATTTAATATATAGAAACTATGACATATTATTAATAAAGACTAAATCTACTAATCATATAATTCACAATACAAATAGCTTTTTGTTTAGTTTTATATTGCAGTTCTTTATCCAATAGTCGCCAGATGTTTAATTATATATTGGTAGATATGAGCGTTTATCTTTCAGGGTATAAGAGATCATCGGATGCGAGTAGCACGCTTTTCGAATCAAATTCTCCTGTTCCTAGCCATGCTTCACAAGTAAAATTCTTATGACCGGAAGTAGTTAAACTCTCTATGGTCACCTGTAGTTATGTACTTGTTTATAACGGATATGCATTATACTTAACTATTTCAAATACAAATGTTATTAAATGTTAAAAATGTCATAGACAAATTGAATATTTAATATAAATTAAACAATTTTCTTTTTTATTCTTAAATTTATCATATCAAATTTGTATTTTTATATAATAATTTTGTATAAAGTAATTAATTAATATTTAATTAAAGAATATAAGGAAACATTATATAGTACATTTTAATTATTATATTTTCTTTGGTCATTTTTTATTTAAAACATAATTCAATTTCAGTTATGAATATATTAAATGGAATATCTCAATTATGTTTAGAATATTTTACCGCTATTATTAACGTTAATTATTTTCAATTATTATATCGTATATTAAAATTATCACTATGCATTAATCTTCTTATTAATAAGTTATAGTGAACTAGCTAACCATTACGTATACACTACCATTCAGTGTAACACACCGTATTGAATAATGTAACCTTTTCAATATAGTATGAATCTGCATGATTATTGCTTAGTTGCAGGCTAAAAATATCTCCGATATCGGGCATCGATACAGATTCTACGATAGTGGTTCCGCTTGAGATCTTATTACCATTTTTATTTATGTTGTGCAGCGTCTGCATGTAGTATACTCCGCATCGCTTGCACTGCCTGCGTATGGAGTTTGAACCCGTTATTTACGTACTACGGCGTAACCCTAGCGAGTTTACGTGGGTCAAAGGTTACGTAGCGCATAGCTAGATTACATGGTGGCAAAGATTGCGCATAACGTTAAGAATATTTATTTCCCATAATGAGGGGTAACACTCGGATAAACAACCAACTTACTCTATAGTTGTTACTGTCTCCTAAATAATATCATTTGATGAATATTCAAGTTAACTTTCTTCACCAGGGTTTTATTTGTTTAAAGATGATTTTTACCTCAATTTGTCTGTCTTTGTTAATATTTAATGATTTTACACCAACTTTACTATTTTGTTACTATTATTTAGTGTTATATTTTGTTTATTTCTTAAATTACTTTACAATTCAATATCGGTAATACTCCGTGATGAACGCTATAATTCATTTTACAATTGAAATCTTTATTTTCTTATAATTCAAGTAGGTATACACTTTACTTACTAGCCTGTTGATACCAGAAAATCGCATTGATATTGGTGACTTTGAACCAGAGTTTGTATTATTGCTTAAATACACTTTGAAAATCCATTGAAATTCTATTGAACGATGAACAAAGGAGTATTAGATTACATAAATAAGATGTATATTACATTTGTTTCCTATTAAATTAATAATAATTCTTATTTCAACTAATAAGTTGGTGCTGGTATTTAATTTAATTTTAATTTTATGTTATTTTTATATATTACTTACCATTTACCTTGGGATTAATTACTTCGTTCTCGGGAATATAAGCATATTTTCTATATCCTATACTAGCATCCAGCCAATTCGAAAAATTAAATTTGTAAACCGTTCCATTATTATTTCTTAATTTTATCTAAGAAATAATATATAATAAATAATCACAGACCATATTAAATATATAATATGGGTAATTAATTATAAATCTTAAAATAACTATTATCTCATCGCTAAATACGAATGGATGTTGCGTTAGTATTATTAATAACTTAAACTATTACTTATATGTGTGCTATTAATATTCAAAGCACATCTGTAATAACCTTTTTAATGTAGATTCCAGTAAAGTCGGTGTACGAAATTCTAAGTTTATATACATAACCCACATCACAAGCTTGGAATGTATTATTGGTAATTTTGATATATTTTGTGATTTGATTTATCGTGTTATATAATGTAACTGTTTTACTTTTCTTGTAAATTGTATTTCCTTCTGTTCTGTAGTATATCGCATTAAAATATCGTATCTCCAAATATTATTGAAATTAATGCATAATATATTTTTAATTAAATTAAATTTCTAAATAAAAAGTTATTAGTCGTATATAAGTAATAATGTTTATTATATATATATATATATATATATATATATATATATATATGTGTGTGTGTGTGTGTGTGTGTGTGTGTGTGTGTGTGTGTGTATGTGTGTGTGTGTGTGTGTGTGTGTGTGTGTAAGTGTGTGCATGTAAGTGTGTGCGATGAACATTATTCGTGTATGCGTGGATGTGTGTATTGCAGTAGAATTGTTAATTTCAAAATTATTAATAAATAATAAATGATATACATATAAAGTGCTAGGGCATAACATTTGTAATTATGCTAATAACTATACCAGAGTATATTACTCTATATTAATGCTGACAATTTATATATATATATAAATAAGTATTTGAAAATATAAAATAATCTTTAAAAATTAAAAAGAATTGAGAATCGTGTTGCAATAGTAATTATTGATTTATTTAAATTATATATAATTAGTTTTAAACTTCAAAGACTATTCAATGATATTACACACCTGAGGTATACTATATACATGCATAACATGTATTAATAATTCATTATGTGATGTACTTCAAATAGTTTGTATATATTTGTCAATCACAATTAATATCTCTCAATAGTTAAATAATATAATTATAATTTAATATTTCTAATAAAAATAAGTGAATCTTATGTGGTTTAAATATATTATATAATGAACCGTAATATTCCATATAATTTAATTGAAAGAGTGAAACCAAATCCACCTCTTATTTGGATTTGAATATTCCATGATATATCTATTGGTCATATGAATTGATTATTTATAATAATAATAATAATAATAATAATAATAATAATAATAATAATAATAATAATAATAATAATAATAATAATAATAATAATAATAATAATAATAATAATAATAATAATAATAATAATAATAATAATAATAATAATAATAATAATAATAATAATAATAATAATAATAATAATAATAATAATAATAATAATAATAATAATAATAATAATAATAATAATAATAATAATAATAATAATAATAATAATAATAATAATAATAATAATAATAATAATAATAATAATAATAATAATAATAATAATAATAATAATAATAATAATAATAATAATAATAATAATAATAATAATAATAATAATAATAATAATAATAATAATAATAATAATAATAATAATAATAATAATAATAATAATAATAATAATAATAATAATAATAATAATAATAATAATAATATTATTATTAATAATAATAATATTAATCATAATAACAATAATAATAATAATAATATTCGATAGTATTTCACTTATATATTCTACTATTTTATTGTATTAATATTGTATTTTAATGTATGTAAGTAGTATTTCTTAACAAAATTTAAAGTTCATTTTATCCTATGCAAATTAAATGATTCGTTAAAATGTATATATAAATTTACAGTAATAAAATGTTGAGAATAAGTGTACACTTATGTTTTAATATGTCATTTATGTATGTCATTTATCATTGTTATTTCAAAAGAAATCAAACTTAAAAACATATTTCCATTACTTTTTGGTCGTTTGTTATTATGCAAACTCGATATACAAATAAATGTACCAAAAATAGAACTAAACGTTATTTCAATAACTCGAGTTATTAATGTTACAATAATTATAATTATTATGACACTCGAGTATTCATTTTTCTATTAACGTTAAATACACTTTATAGAGTAATACTTGAACATACCTTCTTTGCAGTTCGATTTAACTTGTAATGCTAAATTCAGAACGAAGATTAACTTTAATGAGTTAACAAAGGTACTTATCTTGATAGGCATACTATTAGATCTATGAAGAGATGTTCGTACACTCGAATCTATGAGTTATGTGGACATTCCACTAAAGGATTAGGCGAATTTCATAAGATATCGATTAATAAAATGTCATTTGTTACTCCACATAGGTTGATATTTTGATAATGGTTTTTACGCAATATGCTATTAATATTTAATGAATCAGGTGGGTATATATATATATATATATATGTATATATATATATATATATATATATATATATATACATATATATAGCGCAACATATTTAGTTATAAAGATCAATAACGACAGGTAATATGTATAATTGCATTGAGATATCTAAATATGACTTTACTTTGTAAAATATGAATATATCTACGACTAAAGCTACTCGCCTACAGACAACGCTCATGACCCATTCACTCGTAATCTCACAAATAGACTTTTACCACTGTCCAACTGCATATAGATAGAACTGAAACTATTAAACTAACTCGACAAATGTACTGCTATGATAATACAATTTAAAAAATATGACAAATATATCGATATCCGTACTAATGACTAGATATTTTCAATAAATAGAAGACAAATACAATAAATGAATAATCGACTTAACCCATCGACTTATAATGACCAACCAACTAAACTACCTATGTGACTTACTAGCCCCGATGCAAATGCATACATTACACAGACTAATAAACGGCTTTACCAACTACCAGCCCGTCCCTACTTAGAATAAAAAACAACTCGAAGGTCAGTCAATCCGATGTGCCCCTCCGGACAATGAAATCCACCACCAGTTGAATTACGACCTCCACCCATTGGTAATACTAATTTTCTTTCTCGTTCTTGTTTGTATATTTATTCAAACTTATTCTTATGTATAATATATATATATATATATATATATATATATATATATATATATATATATATATATATGTGTGTGTGTGTGTGTGTGTGTGTGTGTGTGTGTGTGTGTGTGTGTGTGTGAGAGTATGTGTGTATATGTATATGTGTGGGTATGTGTTTCAATAGGATAAATATATTTACTAACCTATATGACACTATTCTAAATATCTATGAAACTTGGATTATGACATTGACTACATATTATATATTCTAATTTAAAATTAATAAAAATAAATAAATTTGAATTAATATACAAATAATGTAATGATTCTATGCATTGATTCATTATATTAATAAATATTATATTATCTTTAAATTACACGTTAATCGATGTAACTATTTACATTATTATAATTGACACGCCCTAAATACACCCATAAATAAATATAATTGATGTATACAATATAATAAATATCACAGATAAATGTTGTACATCAAATAATAATAATGATCTAATTACCAATATTCTTGTACATAATTTTATTTTCTAATAATTGTGTATCATATATTTACAAAGAAAATAGAATAGGTCATTATAATTGCACATAAATACAATTATGCATCACAGTAGCCCGATAGATGTATAATATACATTGTATATGCTAGTATACTTTATTTCATAATAATAAAAATCGTATCATATATTATTATACTTTTTAAATATCAATTAATTCTTTAATATCAATTCAACGACAATTATCTAATATCTTGCTTCAATTATATATAAATTATATTTTATAAATATAGTTATTAGATGACCATCGTAATATATATTTACTCTTCAAATATAAATGTGTGTAATATTGATAATACTGGCCATTAATTATTATATATTAAAATTAAATCATATGCGTGCCAACGGAGAGATTACACATTATATTCAATAATAAAGTGTAAATTCAACTAGAAACAAGCATGGAAACATTATGTGTATATATTTTAACTAATAAATTGTTTTAATTAATAACATTTATTTAAAATAATAAATAAATATACATTATTAGTGGGCAGTATTAATATAAAACACATTTTAATTTGATAAGTAAATATATTACGATGATCATCTATCATAGTGTAAAATATCAGTGTTATATAATTGTAAAAAGACATTAGATAGTTACCCTTTGTCTTTGAATTAATATTATAGATACTATTTATGAATATTTAATAGATATTTGAAAAGTATAATACATGATGTGATATTTATTATTATTAAATAAATTATATTAGTTGTGCAATTTGGCAGACTTCCTGTGATATTATCTATTTTAATTGTAAATACACTTTAAACAATTACATAAAAATACCTTATATTACTACAATAATAATGTTATTAAAAAGTATCCTTCATAGTGTATTTTTAATCAATATTATTATTTCATTTATACAAAAATAGACGTACCGGTGTTTTATAATAAAACATCGCCAACGGTCACGTAACTTTATAAATTCATATAATTCGTTAGATATAACTTTAAACGAAATGAATATTTACGTAGTTATAGAGTATATGTATATTCGTATTACACGTGAATATTAAATTATAATATTGTGAAACTATCGAGTATTTTGAATTTTAATATTTTTAAATTTTTAAATAAAAATATTATTATTAGTATTTTATTCTATATATATTTAATTCTATTCGTAATAATGAAAACTCATTTTTAAAGAATTATAACAAAATATATTTAGTTGAAATAAAAAGTCAAGTAGATATTTAAGACTATGAGCATAAAAAACGTAATTTTGTATATTAAATTTACAATTTTCGAAAGTATTTCAAATAATTTCTATAATATTTCATCGCCATGAACTCGTGACCCTGTATGTGGACCTTTACATCACTATATTGTAAACAATATTTTTTAATTTTGAAAATTTACCATTCGATGTTATTATTCAAGTTAGTATGCATTTTAAGTATATTATATTAATTGATATTGGAAATATGTATTATACAAATATATTAATACATATATTAGGAATAGTTCATTTAATTATGCTTAAATTACACGATACTATTTCCATGAAGGTATTATATTATATTATTAATGGTGACTAACATACAGTGTTAATTTATTTTATATAGTGGGTGTAATTTCTATTTAAATTTATAAACCATCCATAATCAGAAAAGCATGTGGAAGATGATGATTGAGACCAAGCATAGAGTAAAAGTAGCCTTAGAAAAAGCATAGAAGACGAGGAGGGATGGTATAAATAGTAAAGTATTAAATAATCGGTTAATTAATGGAGAGAATGTTGGAATTAAAAGAAGGGATTTAGGTAGGAACAAATTAAGGAATGTATGGTACGACAGTGTCTGGAGTGTGGTAAGAAAAATGGGGACGAACAAAACATACGAACTCAAAGGAGAGGATGGTAACTCGAAGGTAATGCACCGTAGTAACATGAAAAGAATGGAAGGTAGTAGAAAGATAGGTAGAATACATTTGTAGAGTTAATTTATGTTTATATTTGTTTGGGGGCGATTGTAACCGTATGAAACTGATTACAGAGTGTGTGAATGTTCATATTAATAGAATGAATGTGTTGCAGTGTGAATGTGTAATAACAGCATTGTATACAAGTATTCGTATGTTATTGTGTGATTGTGTTTGTATAAATTTGCAGAGAATGATTGAGTTGATGTGTATATATATATATATAATATATATATAATAATGATATATATCTTATAATATTATTATTATTTATTGGTTTAAAAATTCCATAAAAGATGATTTTCTTCGGCATCAATTCAAAAATCAAGTACAAAAACAAATAAAAGGTTAGAAAAATGACAGGGTGTCGCTGTCACTGTACAGTGTACACTGTACAGTGTACAGTGTACATTGTACAGTGACAGTACAGTGACAGTACAGTGTACACTGTCACTTTGCTATGGACTAGTGTATGTTTAAAAGCAAATAGATTTATTCCAAATTTTTGATGCTGCTTTAAAAAAAAAGAAGACTTAGCTGAAGCTAAATAAAAACGAATGCTCAAAGTCATGGCGAAGTTAAATGACATTCATGGTACTGGTTGACATGTATAATGATTCACCAATATAACGGGCAGATATATGGCATGATACGTTGTGTGTGAGATATAATAACTTAATTTTAGATAGAGTTAGAAAGTCAAGAGATGACATTATGATTGAAATTGAATCTTGATCATGGGATTTTAATTTGAAAATAATTCTATTAGCCGTTTTCTATATGCGGATTAATTTAGTTATAAAGCAGTGAGATAGGTTAATATATAGTGAAATGCAGGAATTAAGACTACTAAATATAAGTAAGTGAATTAGTTACTTGGTTAGAGAAAAAGTTACTCGTTTATTACGAGATTTATATTATATAAGTAATAGCTAGCAGTACGTAAAATGAGAGAATTATATTTCGTAAAGTTCAAAACATTGGTAAGAGTTATATTAAGATTAGTTAATGTAGAAGAGAGAGAAATAATGATGAGAAATAGATCAAAGAAAATTGAGACAATTAATAAGAAAGAATAATATAATTAGTTTGTTTTACATTGATGTAAAGTGAATGAGAACAGAAAGAGTTCACGGATGCAATTCTTGAGAAAATGTTTTATTTTATCATGATTTAAGTTTTTGATGAAAGATGTGTAGAGTTAGAGATCACGCGCATAGAGGTGATACTTAATGTTAGGATATTTATAAGAATAGACATAATCGGTAATATATAAATAATGAAAAGAATATAAATAATGACCAAGTACCAAACAATATTAGTATCAATTACAGGAGAAGATAAGGATGTTTTAATCTTTATTTTGAGGAATAACGAGATAATATATAAGACATACTCCATAAATTAACCTGACTATGAAATCGATGAATTTCATTTTGTGATTGAAAGTGTCGACTGCAATAAACAGGTCAAAAAGAACAAAAGAACAAGGGGCATTATAATCAAGAGATCGATATAAGCAATTAAAATATAATTGCGTGCGGTTGCAGTACAAACATGTAGAAGGTATGAACCTGCTGGGTGTCAACAATGGAGTTCAGTGTTGTATTGTATTAGTTGATTCGAAACACTGATTTACAGAGTTTTAGGAATCATCGAAAGTTGCGATATAAAATGATAGTTGGGAAGAATTAAGAGTGGAATTTAAAAACATTTTAAAACATGAAATAAAGTTTTTGGTCAGAATAATTAGTCAAAATTATTGTTTTATTTTTGCCTACTAATAAGATTAAAATAAAGCTTAAAAGATTTTTTGAGTTAAAACTAAGGTCATTAATACTATTAATTTAATAAGATGATCGCACTTTAGAACATTTTCTTCTATACATAAACCCAGCATTCTCAAAAGTAGTAAAATCAATCAACAAATTTGAAGAACGAAATTTATCCTGAGGCCTATAAAGATTACTACTACTGAATTTCAAAATAATATTAAACCATGTAGAAATAGTCGGAGAACTAGAAGAAGAATGAATTAAAGGAGCATGGATGTCAATTGAGATCGTTAAAGCGGAGTTGAAGTCATCGACAAATAATATGTTTAGGCGTGAAAATATATTATCCACAAAGCATGAAGTAGAAATTGAATGTATATTTCTGTAGTCATGGAATTACAGATTTAAGAAAAAAGGTCGAATGAATGTTAAAAGACAGCATAATGATCAGAAACAGGACGTTTTTGATGTTGATGAACAAGGTTTTAGTCTGAATGGGTAATGATGAGAACAATTATATTACCTCTAATATGTATAGGAGATCAAATAAGTAGAGACAGCAAATGTAGAGATAATATTATTAAAGTTAAAAAGTATTTAAAATTAAAATTAGTTTGAATGTTAAAGATGTCAAAGGATGATAGTATCATTATGTTTTATGGATTTAAAAATATTAGATATGTTAGACAGAAAGTTAATAACGTTAGATGAAGAGGATAGCAAATAAGGATAACATCGATAAACTCGATGAAGAGTATCGTAGTAGGTACGTTAATACTTCACACGATTTCATATCTAATATAAAATGTGAGATAATCGTAAGATCATGATGATAAATAAATGCAAATCGACCACCTCGTATGGAAAAGACGATTAGAATATAAAAGTATATAACTATCATAAATAAACCGAGAAGAAATAGCAGAATCAATTTCAGTGAGCCATGTTTAAGTTATATCAATAATATATTATTTAGAACTAATTAGGAATTGTTTAATAAAATAAACTTTAGTTCTAATTCATCTTTCCTTAAATAAAGTGCATTACAAATGGGTAAATTTGAGACTAGTTAGAGACCCATGAAAGTAGATACAAATTTGTTTTCAAGGTTACCGTATTTATAAAAGGGAGAATGGATCATTATTTGAAGGTAGATGAACGGAGTTTACCAAGTTAATTAAGTTAATTAGGTTAATTTACTTAATTAAATTAATTAAGAAAAGTATCAGTAATACACGAAGAAGAAAGATATATATTAACACGGAATTTAAAGTCAGTAATAGAGTTAGGGTCGATGTTAAGATAAACGAGATAGGATTTTAGATATAAGATACTGTGGCTAGATAACGGTATGTATTTAATGATAATGTAAGGAGATATATAGTTTGTTGGAGTTGTAGGAATAGTTTTTGATAAATTGGATTTAACAATCTCAGAAAAATATTTTTTATTGGACTTAATAATAGTCGCTGGGAGGAAAGATATTGCTTTCGAGATAAAGTTTAGATGAATAGAATATCGAGTATTAGTATCAGCTGTTAAGGCAGATACTTCATTATCAAGTAAATTAAGTGGAACATGTAGAGTGGAAACTTTAAATTATCTTGAGATGGGATGGATATGAAATCACTAAAACGTGAATTTAAAAAACATTTACGCAAACAAATATATTTCTATGTATTCGTAGAGTTCCAGACAATCGATGAGATAATATAAACGCGGAAACATTCAAAGTTACTTCTTGAATTGGGAGCAGACAATACAACTGGAAACCACATACGCTTTATTACATTGTGTGAAGTCCAGCAGATGTATTTTTCCAAAATATCTGAAGTTATCTTAAATGAAGGATGATAATATCAGTGGTGGATATTATAGCTGTTAAGTAAAGTATATAGAAAATACAATACTTATATAAATGGCATAACATATATAAGTATGCATAATTACAGTGAAACAATAATAATATATACCGATACTTTAATTAACAGAATCACTAGAAAAATGTAATGTATTAAAATAAAAATATATTATTTAGTAAGATAAATATAATATTATCATAATTATATATAACAAATTGTTAAAATGTGAATGTTATGAACAATAATAAATAATAATTAGTTGACAATGTATAGTTGACAATGACCTAGAAAGCTATTATTTTAAATATTTATAAATATATAAAATCAGAATCAGTGGTGCGTGACCTCAACAAAGAAATGCGGAGAGATATATGTCAATAAAAATGAAAAAAAACAAGAATAAATTAATATATAATATTTTATATGTACAAAAAATTAGAATAATATTAAAAATAATAAATATCAAAACAATATTTATAAAATATTAATATGTCGGATATTTCAATTGATACATAAGAGGTAACATAAAGCGTGCATTGTCACGATATAATACAAATGCAAACTATATAATATGTATAATGATATATATCTAATAATATATATATATATATATGTATATAAGAATAATATATAGCTAATATATATATATATATATATATATATATATACGTATATAACATTAATTAAGATGGTAGATGGTACATCGAAATATCATATTTATTATACTTTATTCTATAATAATATACTCATGACAATATAATTTACATATAGTGATTTATTATTGAATTTTAAATATAATTTATAGATTCGTTAAATATATTAATATATTTTTTAATAATATTGGAACTTATTATTGTATACATATAATTTATATAATTTATTTTAATATCACTTTTTAATTAATTTTAAACAAATTTATTTTATCCGATAATTATATAATTTTTAAATATTTATTTTTAGACATTTTTACCTATTTTTACTTTTGACCTATTTGACATTAAACATATTTCCTATAAATTGTTCTCAATATAAATTGTTATCAATAGCTTAAATTTTACTTTAAATTAAATTAGATTAAATATATAAATATTATATTGCATATATTTATATATTAGTACAATATATTTTAGAGTATTATTCCTATATAGTATTTATATTTAATGTATGCATGTTTAATTCATCATACATCATTCATCATTCACATGTATGATGAATTAA
This sequence comes from Osedax frankpressi, assembly GCA_964035775.1. Lineage (NCBI taxonomy): Eukaryota > Metazoa > Annelida > Polychaeta > Sabellida > Siboglinidae > Osedax > Osedax frankpressi. The sequence continues at coordinate 42,845,330 of OZ038312.1, forward strand.
ACATACATACAGTAAATATAAATACTATATACATCATCTATATTGTTTATAATATATTGTATTAAATATATGTCCAACATTAGTATACATATATTACACAACAAATATTTTATATTTTCGTTAACAATTTAAGTACTATTGCGCAATCATTATTTTAAATTAAATAATATAATTTAAATACAAATAAAATTAATTTTCTCTTTCATTATATAACAAAAAAACTAAAAGCGCCCGTGTGGTTTTTTTTGTGAGATAATGCTAACGATAACGGTACATCGAATAAAACATTTCCCAGCCGCTACATCTAATTAGGTTAAATGCACAACGAATTTCACGACGCCCGTGAACCTCTAACTATTTCAGTGATATGCGAAATCGAGAGTCATTTCAAGTGTGTATTCATTATAATTTTTTAGGTAGTGCCTTGTTATGAATTACGAAATGCTATATAATCTAGTCGAAATCATTTTCAGTTAAATAAAAGGTAAGAAAAAAATAAATGCATTTGCTTATTCGAATTTTAAAATAATTAAAATTATAATATAATATTTTTATATTATAATATTATAATATTAATAATCTTAATACTGTTAATACTATGTTAATATTATTAGATTATATATGTTTAATATAATTATATAATTTATAACAAAGACCTGGACCGATACAATTGTTAAGTTAATTATAATCTAATGATATTCCAAATTGTGATTGTTTTATTTATTATTTTTCAAACAAGTTTTTAATGAGATAGTAATTATATAAAATGCAAGGTATATCATACTACAAAATATTATATATATATATATATACATATATATATATATATATATATATATATATATATATATATATCTAAGTAAACGAATGCATTTAATAAATATAAAAATTAAAAATAATGACAATAAATTTAATGTTAATTTATTTTTGAAAAGTAAAAAATATTTAGAGATCATTACAAAAAATGTATACAAAGAATCAACAACAAATAAATTACATTTTTCAAGAATTTAATATTTTTTGAAAAAATACGATAAATTAATTTATAATAAAATTGTATAGTTTAAATTTAGGAATATATGTATTGACATTATTATGTTTGTAAATGCATAGTTATATAAATAATATATTAATAAATATAACTTTGTCGGTGGTGTAATGTTATTACGCTGTAGTATTTAATATGGATTGCTATATAAAATGGATTCAATAATGTGATATTATTTGTTATCTTAAAGGGTTAAATAAATTTCAATACAGTTATTTTAAAATATATATTACAGATTATAAAAATAATAATTAAATGTGCAGTGATTGTTTACTATAATACATTTTTTCTATAATATTTAAATAAATTATTATAATTTATGAATTTATTTATGTATTGTAATTATTAGTAATATTTATTAACATTGTAAAGTTCAACGTATAATTTTATTTATTTTTAAGTCCATATTATTATAAATTATTATAGATTATTATAAAATAATAAATATCGTAGATGAATATGCCAAACCAATAATAACATATTATATTTAATTTTTAATAACAATATTTATATTTTATGATTGACATGTTTAGAATCATTACTGACATTACAAAATCGGATTTATTTTATTTGGTATAAGAGAAAATATACAGAATACAATTATTTTTAATTATAATTTTAAAAACTTTGAAATAACTTCAATGCGGAAATCGAAAATAACAGTATATTCATTGTTATAATCCCTATTTCATATGACAACGTACATTACTTTGTC
>OZ038312.1:42847292-42897292 GCA_964035775.1 Osedax frankpressi
AGAACATCCGCAAAAGATCAATCCCAGATCTCATGTTGAGCATAGTAGATGATTTTTAACGGCCTTCTTAAATGTTTTGATGGAATTGCATCTTCGCAAATGTAGAGGAAGGTTGTTCCATAAAGCTGGCGCTGAAACACTAAATCTTCTTTTACCATAGGTATCAAGATTAAATTTTTGATTTGATAATAGCAGACTGTTACTAGATCTTAATCGGCGGGTATTTTCCTTTAGTTTAATAATATCATAAAGGTAGCGCGGCTGTTTAGCGTTTAGGGCAGTATATGTTAAACATAGTATTCTATACGCTGAATAATTTCTCATTTCAAGCCATCCTAGTGATGTTAAACATTCGGTAATACTATTATGGTCTTTTCGCTTAAAACCATATATCATTCTTACTATAATTCTTAATATACGATCTAAGTAATTTATTCTAGATTTAGTTATACCATAATATATAGAATTACAATAGTTTAAATGCGATATAATATAAGACTGAGAGATCATTTTTAAATTATGAAATGACAATAATTTTCTTATTTTTTTGACCTTACTAAAATAATAAAATGCTTTTTTAGCAGTAAATCGTAAGTGGTTATCTAAAAGCATATGTTCGTCTATAATGACACCCAGACATTTTACGGTCTTAGAAGGTTCAACAATTAAATTATCAATTAAATATATAGGAAATTTATTTTGTGTTAATTTTTTTGAAATGTTAATCAGTTGTGTCTTGTCGATATTGAGTAGTAAATTGTTATTGATTAGCCAGTTGCGTATATTATTAGTGCAATTAATGAGAGATGAGTTATCATTGTTTTCCAGTGGTAGAGTCTGGTAAATTATAATATCGTCTGCAAATATGTTGAATTTAATTTGGGGAAATTTAGAAATTAATAGAGATAATGGACGTAAATAAATTAAAAATAATAATGGTCCAAGTACGGACCCTTGTGGAACTCCATATTTTAGTTGGAATTCGTCTGATTGTATATCATTTATTAATGTTCGATACGTTCTATTTGTAATATAAGATTTCAGTAAGTCTAGTGCCTTATCAGCTATACCTATTTCCTCTAATCTATCCAATAAAATCTTATGAGAGATAGTATCAAATGCTGCTGACATATCTAATAGCACAAGTTGAACTTTATTTCCATCATCTATCGCATTATATATATTATCAAATATAGATACTATTGTAGTTTCTGTACTGTGGTTTTTTCGATATGCACTTTGATTTATAGGATATAGTTCATTTTCTGATAAATATTCAATGATTTGTTTACTAATGACTCTTTCAAATATTTTAGATAGAAAAGGAAGTTTGGAAATAGGACGGTAGTTTTTTAGTAATTTATCATCTAGATTACTGTTTTTTAGTAGGGGAGTAATAATGGCATATTTAAGGGATGTTGGAAAAATAGAAGTATATATAGATTGTGATATTATGGATTGATAAAGTTCTGTAAGAGTGGGTTCTATTAAGTCGGTAAGTTGTTTAGGTAATGAATCGTTATGAGGGTAGGATGATTTGCATATTTTAACTAGTATTGATATTTCATACGATGAAGGGGACTTAAAGTTTAGAAAGTATGATTTAGCAGTATTGTAAAGTGGTATAATGTATATTGGAATTTTATGTTTTATATCATTAATTGATTGTACTATATTTTTTATTTTATCATCAAAAAAGTTGGCAAATATATTTGGTAGTAATTCATTCGTATATGTTGGGTATCTTGTTGGACTATAATTATTTGAAAGTCTGTTAATTAATGAATATATTTTTTTAGTATTTTTCCCATATATGTTTATTTTATCTTTAATAAAGCAAGTCTTAGTATGATTTAATAATTGTCTATATTGTTTGCGAATTGTATTAAAATTATTATAGTTAAACTGGGAATTGGTTTTATTATATATTTTTTCAAATCTTCTTAATTTTCTCTTCATTGCTTCAAGTTCATTATTATACCATGGAGAATGAGCATGGTATGTTATATTCAATCTTTTTATAGGAGCAAATTTGTCTAAAGTAGATGTTAGGCAATCATTTAGCAATAGCGATGATAGTATATTACCTTCTAGTGAAGATAATATATTATCTATGAAATCTTTAATGTTTATTTTATTAATTGATCTATATTTTATTAACTTTACTATAGGTACATTTTTCTTAATATTTATATTAAATTTAATTATATAGTGATCAGTTATAAGTTCACCCCTTGTAATTTCAGATATATAAATTTGACTGTTTATAGATGTTAAAACTATATCTATTATATGACCATGTATATGAGTTGCGAAAGTAATATGTTGTTTAAGTGAAAGGGTTTCTATTGTTTGTTTAAAAATATTATGAGGATATTTATTTTCGTCGTAATGATAATTAAAATCACCTAATATAATTAATTTATTTAATGGTATTTGAGTTAGAATAAGAGTTAGTTCACTAGTAAATAATTGTGTAGGAGTAGAGGGTGGTCTATAAACTAAGAGAATATCAAATATCGATAAATGGTTTATTTTAATTTTTAAAAATAAAGCTTGGCAATTTGTTAATATAATATGTTTATTTGAATATACAGTCATATTATTTTTTAAAAATATCGCTACACCTCCACCAAATGTGGATGTTATCCTGTCACATCTATAGCATGTGTATATTGTAGAGTTAAAGGTTATTTCATTGATTATATCTTGGTCAGTATCTGTAAGCCATGTTTCTGTAATTGTAAGTAAGTCAATATCATGTTCAATAATATATTGCGTAATGTAATCAACATTTTTCCGTAATGATCTTGCATTGCACAATGCTATAGCTAGTCATTGATTTTGTGTATTTGTATTAGATACGCTATTATTTTGTACATATCTGCTATTAGTATATCGATTATTATGATTATTATTATTATTATTTTTATTAGTATTCAATAAAGACAAAATAAATTTATCATATGATTCATTGAATTGTTTTTCTACAGAATCAGAAATATACATCGGTTTTTCATACCAATTTATTTTATTATTTATTATTGATCGTAATTCATATATGTTAGATTTATAATTAAAAACACATTTTTTTTCATTAACTAAATTGGATTTAGTTGAATGATAAAGTATTTTACCATATTTAATAATTTGTTTTGATAAAAAAGGCAGTATAAGTAATTTATTAAAATTAGAATTAATTAAATTTATTTTACGTGCCATAAAAAGTCTTTTGTTGAATAATGATGTAAATAATAGAAAAACTGTTTTATTTCCAAATTCAATATTAGAAATAATCTGGGTTGATAAATCCAGGTACTTTAGAATATTATTTATATAATTAATATTACAGTTTGCTTTTTCTATATTTCTAATTACTAGTTTATATTCATTATTCTTATCTTCGGTTGATGTATTAATAGGATCCGATTTTCTCATATCATCATTAGTGTGATTAGTTTTGATTTCCTTATTATTTGCTATTATATTTTTATTACGACTATCAATTTTATTGATTTCTAAACTAATAGTATCTAATGAGTTAGTGATAGCTTCTGAATATGTTTTATAAGTAGTTGTATTTAATAATAATTTGTTCATATTACTATTAATATTTTCTAATTTAGTATCTATTGAATTAATAATATCACTTTTAATTACATTATTTACACTATCTGTTTCCATATCGGAGCGTCTATTTTTAGTTACAATACATTTCTTACACACGAAAGGAAAATACCCGCAATTCATTATTTCCATACCTATTTTTGAGGGTTTCATTTTATTCCATCCTGATTTTGTCACTCCATAAGCTTGTAAGCATATATAATGCAATATATCATTGCATCCAGTGCATCTTATTGATGTAGTTGTCTCCTGTTCTTTACATACAATACAATTCATAATTGAAAAAATACTGAATTATTTTGATATTGTAAAATTGTATAGTTAATTATATATAAGAATAACGGTGATCTATTTATAGAAAAGACGTCCGCACTCTATGAGAGAAAAATTTCGAATCAATAACTTCATCAATAACTTCATCAATAACTTCATCCATAACTTCATCCATAACTTCATCCATAACTTCATCCATAACTTCATCCATAACTTCATCCATAACTTCATCCATAACTTCATCCATAACTTCATCCATAACTTCATCAATAACTTCATCAATAACTTCATCAATAACTTCATCAATAACTTCATCAATAACTTCATCAATAACTTAATCAATAACTTCATCAATAACTTCATCAATAACTTCATCAATAACTTCATCAATAACTTCATCAATAACTTCATCAATAACTTCATCAATAACTTCATCAATAACTTCATCAATAACTTCATCAATAACTTCATCAATAACTTCATCAATAACTTCATCAATAACTTCATCAATAACTTCATCAATAACTTCATCAATAACTTCATCAATAACTTCATCAATAACTTCATCAATAACTTCATCAATAACTTCATCAATAACTTCATCAATAACTTCATCAATAACTTCATCAATAACTTCATTAATAACTTCATTAATAACTTCATTAATAACTTCATTAATAACTTCATTAATAACTTTATCAATAACCTACAAAATTCCTAAAAGCAACATATCAACTATATTCCCATTAAATGATTTATAAACTATCTAAAAGATCTTAATTATATTTGCAATCTATGTTCTTATCAAACAACTGACATAATACATAATACTTTAGGTAATGCCTCGATTATCTTTTTTATATGTTTATAATATATAACCTGACTACATTGAATTACAACTAACAGTTGACTATTGTCATTATATCCTCTACATTTGACTGTATAAAGTATTTAAATCGACAATTAAAAATGACTTTCCTAATCTCCTAATAAATATAAATAAAAATAAATAAACATATGTTAATTAGATGTTATTATAAGTAAACACATATAAACACATAACAACACACGTTATCATAAGTAAATGCACATAAACACATATAAATACATGAAAACGTATGCTATCACATATTTACATAGGCTTACATTTGTACAAATGCAGACAAATGCAGACAAATGTATTCACATATAAACACATGTGAATACATTTTAAACTAAACTAAATAAAGTTGCTAAATACAGATGATTGAAATTCGTATAATTGTCATTTATCACTCTGCATTCTTTAATAATAATACACGTAGAATACTACACGCATTGTCATAAGACAATGTGTATTGTGATTCCAATTAGACAACCTGATCAATATAGGCATGCCATTAATATATTAAGTATTAATATATTAATTAAACCTGTAAATTAATTAAACCTTTACATTAATTAAACATTTACATTAATTAAACCTTTACATTAATAAACCTTTACATTAATTAAACCACTACATTTTTTAAACCCTAGTAAATATAAAGATGTATTTAATATATTATTAATATTATTAATTTATTTATTGGATTGATAAGTTGGGTTATTTATTATTTATATTATTGATTAACACACACACGCACACACACATACTCACACACATGCATACATACACACACACATGCATACATACACACACACACATATACAGACACATACAGACACATACAAATATATATATATATATAATTATATACATCTTTATATAATAAAATAAAATAATCAATATGATAACAACATCTTTTATGAATACCTTATATTGGTATTTATATCGTTAATTAAATGTGAAATCAACAATTTCTTTAACGAATTCCAGCAACAAACATTACATATTAATATATAGTATGTAATAATTGCATTATATTTAATATATATATATATATATATATATATATATATAATATAATATATATATATATATATATATATATCAAATATACTATATAAATAATAATTATATAATAATACGTATTATTCAATCTTAAATATTTCACTTAAATTATAAGTTATATTTATTTATATTATTTTATATTATATTATAATATAAAATAATATAAAATAATATAAAATAATATAATATAATTGAAATAAAAACATTATATTAATATTAATATAGATAAGTATACTAATGAATTAATAATAAATAATTGTTAGCCATTATAATAGCCATTATCCAAATCTATAAAATACATTAGTATATATTTAAGTATATTCATAAAGAAGAAATGTACATTATAATGGAATATAGAAATATATTTAATTTAAAGTAAATTTCAAGTTGGTTTTTGTATTGATCAAAGTCTACTTTAAGATATTCGAAATGAGCGATTTATAAGTTCAAAGAAAATGACAATAACACATTTCCTCGTGAAGTCTATAGATAATTTATTATTTGATACATAATGGTAAATAAGTTCTTTATCGTTGTACGAAATAACACATTTAGAGATATGAATACCCCATATAGAATACCTTAATATAATATTATGTTGTATATTTTTGTGATTTAAATAAATTTACAAACTTACTTATATCAGTCATCATTTACTTGACCGTTGTCCGGAATAATACATTTCGCAACTCCAAAATGTAAATTATTAAGAAGAATTTAGATATATGATTAATATAGAGTTTGCATAAGAATTTTATAGCCACTAATGACGAAATATTTCGTAGTTAAGGATATAAATATATACACTATAAGGTATATAGTATATATTATAGGGTATATAGTATATAGTATAAGGTATATAGTATATGGTATAAGGTATATAGTATATAGTATAGGGTATATAGTATAGTGTATAGTGTATATAGTATATAGTAGCGTATATAGTATAGTATATATAGTATATAGTATAGGGTATATAGTATATAGTATAGTGTATATAGTATATAGTATATAGTATATAGTATATAGTAAAGAGTATATAGTATATAGTATATAGTATATAGTATAGGGTATATAGTATAGGGTATATAGTATAAAGTATATAGTATATAGTATATGGTATATAATATATAGTATAAGGTATATAGTATATAGTAAAGAGTATATAGTATATAGTATATGGTATATAATATATAGTATAAGGTATATAGTATATAGTATAGGGTATATAGTATATAGTAGAAGGTATATAGTATAGGGTATATAGTAAAGAGTATATAGTATATAGTATAGGGTATATAGTATATAGTAAAGAGTATATAGTATATAGTATAGGGTATATAGTATATAGTAAAGAGTATATAGTATATAGTATAGGGTATATAGTATATAGTATATGGTATATAATATATAGTATAAGGTATATAGTATATAGTAAAGAGTATATAGTATATAGTATAAGGTATATAGTATAATGTATATAGTATAGGGTATATAGTATATAGTATATAGTAAAGAGTATATAGTATATAGTATATAGTATATAGTATAGGGTATATAGTATAGGGTATATAGTATAAGGTATATAGTATATAGTATATGGTATATAATATATAGTATAAGGTATATAGTATATAGTAAAGAGTATATAGTATATAGTATAAGGTATATAGTATATAGTAAAGAGTATATAGTATATAGTATAGGGTATATAGTATAGAGTAAAGAGTATATAGTATATAGTATAGGGTATATAGTATATAGTAAAGAGTATATAGTATATAGTATAGGGTATATAGTATATAGTAAAGAGTATATAGTATATAGTATAGGGTATATAGTATATAGTATATGGTATATAATATATAGTATAAGGTATATAGTATATAGTAAAGAGTATATATTATATAGTATATAGTATATAGTATAAGGTATATAGTATATAGTAAAGAGTATATAGTATATAGTATAGGGTATATAGTATATAGTAAAGAGTATATAGTATATAGTATAGGGTATATAGTATATAGTAAAGAGTATATAGTATATAGTATAGGGTATATAGTATATAGTAAAGAGTATATAGTATATAGTATAGGGTATATAGTATATAGTATATGGTATATAATATATAGTATAAGGTATATAGTATATAGTAAAGAGTATATAGTATATAGTATAAGGTATATAGTATATAGTAAAGGTATATAGTATATAGTAAAGAGTATATAGTATAGGGTATATAGTATATAGTATAGGGTATATAGTATAAGGTATATAGTATATAGTATACAAATTCCTTGTCGTGTATCAGTAATTTCAACATAAGATGTATTGTAATCGTACCTATTGTATTAGGGTTATTATTTAACAATGATAATAACTTATATGTGATTAGCAAAGTAACATCAATTCTTTGCGTCAACTTATAAATGGAAACAAACAATTTACAATGCATATAACTAGCGGAGATAAAGCATGGCGAATTTAAACGTTGAAAATGCATCTTTTAAATATTGTAAATACCAGCATTGTATCATTGTACACTGTACGTCGTACACTGTACGTCGTACACGGTACGTCGTACACTGTACGTCGTACACTGTACGTCGTACACTGTACGTCGTACACTGTACGTCGTACACTGTACGCCATACAATGTACGCCATACACTGTACGCCTACACTGTACGTCGTACACTGAGTCAGTTAGTTGTTTATCTACTCAGTTGTTTTAACGATAAGTTATTTCTCGTACCATTTTAGCAATTTACACTCAACTGTACAAAACTCTCCACTCAACTGTACAAAACTCTCGGTATAAAATTCTACCGATACGAAATTCTATCGGGAGTATCTGGATTTAAATTGAATTAAAATCTGTGTACGCTATTAATAGTTATGTATTGAATATCGAGGAGTACATTAAAATCCGCTATTATGTACTAGTTCTAAAATAGAAGTAAAACATGTATGTTTCTATTTTAGAAAACTATCTACATATTTGTTATTGTAGTATTCCGTTTCCTTATTTCTGATTACCAATCTAAGTTCATTGTTAGCTGCACTGTTCATATTTCCACCAATCTGTTCACCTAATTGCATCAGAAGAGCTGTTTTATAATTAGATGTATTATCTAATGACTACTTTCTTTTTAATTCAAGAAACTCTGGGTTGTTTATATAAATATAAACATAATTTCAATAGCATATTTAAATGTGTTAACTTGGTCTAATTATAATGTTGCCATTTTGTTTATAAGTCGAAACAAGTAACAGCTAAACATATTTCATTGTTTACATATAACGGCATATTAATAGACGATATGCCATAGGTAATATGTAAGAAAAACTATAGCAACGCAATTATGAATAGATGTAATAATAATAAATTAAATCGCAATTGTTCATAATAAATTAGTTATAACTGCATTCTAAAAGTAGAAGCCATAATGAACAATAGTGATGAGAAGTGAGATATTCCAGGTACTATCTGAAACATAACGATTATTAGTAGATTAGTGGTCGTAATTAAACTGAGAACAATAGCGGTTATGTAAACTGAAGGAACTCCTTGTTTTAATTTATAGTCGTCTGATTTAATAATATTTATTTGTATTCTGTGGGATGTCAGTAATTTATGCTGTCAGTAATGTAGGATGTCAGTAATGTAGGATGTCAGTAATGTAGGATGTCAGTAATGTAGGATGTCAGTAATGTAGGATGTCAGTAATGTAGGATGTCAGTAATGTAGGATGTCAGTAATGTAGGATGTCAGTAATGTAGGATGTCAGTAATGTAGGATGTCAGTAATGTAGGATGTCAGTAATGTAGGATGTCAGTAATGTAGGATGTCAGTAATGTAGGATGTCAGTAATGTAGGATGTCAGTAATGTAGGATGTCAGTAATGTAGGATGTCAGTAATGTAGGATGTCAGTAATGTATGATGTCAGTAATGTATGATGTCAGTAATGTATGATGTCAGTAATGTATGATGTCAGTAATGCATGATGTCAGTAATATATGATGTCAGTAATGTAGGATGCCAGTAATTTATGATGTCAGTAATGTAGGATGTCAGTAATGTAGGATGTCAGTAATGTATGATGTCAGTAATGTATGATGTCAGTAATGTAGGATGTCAGTAGTGTAGGATGTTAGTAATGTAGGATGTTAGTAATGTAGGATGTCAGTAATGTATGATGTCAGTAATATAGGATATCACTAATGTAGGATGTCAGTAATGTAGGATGTCAGTAATGTATGATGTCAGTAATATAGGATATCACTAATGTAGGATGTAAGTAATGTAGGATGTCAGTAATTTTTGCTGTCAGTAATGTAGGATGTCAGTAATGTATGATGTCGGTAATGTAGGATGTCAGTAATGTAGAATGTCAGTAATGTATGATATCATTAATGTACGATGTCAGTAATGTACGATGTCAGTAATGTATAATGTCAGTAATATTGTGTAATATTGTGTCAAACGTAGCTGATAATAATAAAAGTTGCATTTTATCTCCCGTTTTAAGACTAGTCAGCATATCATTACATACGGATAATAAAACTTTGCTATGATGCTTCTAATATCTACTGCGAACTTTATAAACTATTATACTTTAATTAGTAATTCAATTTATTAATAGATTATATGCTCAATATTCGTTCACATATTTGTGATAGATAGACATATTTTGAAATAGTTGATAATAACATTATTATCATCTAGACTATTATTTTTTTATTATGGTGTTATTACGGCTTATTTCAATGATGACAGGAAAGTATTAATAGATTATGAAGTAATTGAACACGATGAGAGATTTGTCGCTACTTCGTATGTGATCTGCAAGATATTAATTGGTTGTTTGAAACAGAAAAAAGTCTGAATATAATTTGAATTGAAATCAATCTTAATTTGAAGATTGCCGTGAAATTATTTTATTATTTTTGAATAATTCATCTCTTATTTTCAAAAAAGAAGCAATTATTTAGGTATTATTTCCATGTGAGTTCGGTTTTTCTTTGATAAAATTTGATTTAAAAAAATTAAGTTTATGTAAATAAATTGTCCTATGGTCGTGACATTGTTATTTGTTGTCTATTTTATTTAGTTTTTTAAGTCTATTTTCAAGTCTTCTTAATTATATTTTCATTTCACCAATTTCACTATTAAATCATGTTATTTGGATCTAATACTGTGTTCTCTTAACGGTGCAAATGTATTAAGTGCTAATAATAAACATTTGTTAAGATGTTAAGGGATATTGGTATATTTCCTACAAGCTGGGTAACACATATTCAGTGAATAAATGTAAATTAATATTCTAGTTAGTCCTATATATGTATATAGTAGTGTATGTATTAGTGTAAATATTAGTGTAAATATTAGTGTATATATTAGTGTAAATATTAGTGTAAATATTAGTGTAAATATTAGTGTAAATATTTGTGTATATATTAGTGTAAATATTAGTGTAAATATCAGTGTATATATTAGTGTATATATTAGTGTATATATTAGTGTATATATTAGTGTATATATAAGTGTATATATTAGTGTATATATTAGTGTATATATTAGTGTATATATTAGTGTATATATTAGTGTAAATATTAGTGTATATATTAGTGTATATATTAGTGTAAATATTAGTGTATATATTAGTGTAAATATTAGTTTATATATTAGGGTAAATATTAGTGTAAATATTAGTGTAAATATTAGTGTAAATATTAGTGTAAATATTAGTGTAAATATTAGTGTAAATATTAGTGTAAATATTAGTGTAAATATTAGTGTAAATATTAGTGTAAATATTAGTGTAAATATTAGTGTAAATATTAGTGTAAATATTAGTGTAAATATTAGTGTAAATATTAGTGTAAATATTAATGTATGTATTAGTGTAAATATTAGTGTATGTATTAGTGTTTATATTAGTATTTTTCATATCGGTTGCTATTAATGTTAAGCTGTATGTGTAATGGTAGGTTAGGAATATAGAATTAGTAGTATTGTTTATGATTCTATCTATAACTAGATTCAGAATATTAAGCATATGTCCTCTATGTGTGTGTCGGGAATGTAATATATTGGTATATTGATGGTATATTTAATACTAATATTGGGATACATTCGTTCATCATAATGGTATTTTAAATTCCCAAGTAAAATTGAATTATTTATTTGAATTTAAGATAATTCATCTATTAATTCTTTATTAAAGTACTCGGTATTGTTAGGGATTATTTATTAATATTACATCATTTTTGTCAAAGAATTCACTAGAAGTTGAAGGTATATTGATTGCCAGTTAGATAGTACTATAGGTTTACTATATATTACTTTAATATACTTTATAATTATACTTTATACTGTATATATTACAGTTAAATGTTATCTCATTAATTATATCTTGAATATTGTCCTAGTCATGTTTATGTAATAGTAACTATGTTAATAGCAAGGTATTGCGTGATTAAATAAACTTGCTTACGTAATAATTAGAGTTACATAAAGCTATATTCTGTATTTGATAGGGTTAGTTTCGTTATTATCTTCATATATATTTTTATTATACGTATTGCTATTTTGGGTCGATTTATTAGTCACCATTGATATATATTTATGATGTCGACGAATAATTATCTGTGATTAATGTTTTCATACTATTTGATATATTAATAGGTTTATTATACAAACTCATTTTATTTTTACAATTCATCTTTATTATAAAGAAATTATGCAATACAAAAATGAAATGAAATGAACTATGGTTAATTGCAAGTTGGCGATTTAAGTTTTTTTTGTTATATAATAAAAGTGGAAATGTATTTTATTTGCATTTTAAATATATTATGTTTATATTTTATTTAAAATAATTGTATAAGATTATATAATAGTTACATCATTTGATTTCGTGGGTGAGATTCTTTTTCGAGCAATGCATATTACCTATATTATAAATCGTCTAGCTTCATATCCATCCATCTATTCATCTATACACACACGCACCAATGACTTCATACACCTATGCTTTTATCGACACTATGATCGTTATATTAATATTTATTTCTACCTGAATGCTTTATTGATTACAATTGTTGCTGTCGGTATTCTCCTTGTAATCAATATATGCTTACATTATAGAGTATCAACATCACACTCCGCACGCAGTCAGACGCACACGTCTTCATACACTACCGATATCGTACACTTTAGTACACGCACCATGATACACACCCATATACGCCCGTGCATACGTATCGGAACACATTCCCGCACACACTCCTATACGCAAACTCCCGTTCACACACCGGCGCACTCTTCCGCGCGCATACCAGTACACATACCCGCACACACTCCAGATATGACACACCGTACATACACCCGCGCATGACATAACCTATTGACTGCATGACACCCCACCTATTAAAAACAAATCAAAAATGTTTATCTCTACCACACTGACATTATCTGTAAATGCATACATATACTTATATAACTAACAACATTATAGCTTTATACTTACTTAATTATAATACACCATACGCGAAACTCAATTATATCGGCATACATAATAAGAAAGTAATACAATACGCTTTGACTAACATTTCAATATTATATAATTTTGAAAGTCATTGATAAATAAAGGGTTTAAAATTTGTATTTACTAATACTGAAACTAATAGCTTTAACTCATTTCAAATTGATAAATCTAATCTTACTATAATTTTTAATCCTGACTTAATATATGAATGATACATAAATCATCAATAAATACAATAATTTATTTACAAATAAAATTACAATAAATTCCGATAATATTATTAAAAAACAATTTATTAAAATTAAAATATCGATTGTAACTGGTTTACAAATTAACAATCCTAAACATAAATTAAACAATATAACATAAATTATAGAGTTCCCTTGTAATGTTAATTCTGGTTTATTATATCCAATAACAAAAATTGATAAATATCACAAATGAAATCAATTCCAAAAATATATTATTAATATAGATTTTAAAATTATAGGAAAACTGTAAAAAAATTGTATTTAATTAT
This sequence comes from Osedax frankpressi, assembly GCA_964035775.1. Classification (NCBI taxonomy): domain Eukaryota; kingdom Metazoa; phylum Annelida; class Polychaeta; order Sabellida; family Siboglinidae; genus Osedax; species Osedax frankpressi. The sequence continues at coordinate 42,861,202 of OZ038312.1, forward strand.
TTTAAGTAAGTCTTATGTTATCATTTTAACATTTCCATTAAATAAGCGAGTTTTCGATTACATCTAAACTAGACGACATGCAAATACTCTATTTTGACTAAACTACTAAGTATACTCAACAAAACTCCGAATTAAGAACAACCAGATACATTACGACTAGAACTTGCCTTACAAACTAAACACTAGCCCATTACGAACTGCTAACCACACTCTACTAACACCACTAACACATGGTATGAAGAGATTCTCTTTTATCGCTCCATTTAAATGAAATCACCTATACATATGTTTACGCTCCTCTACACTCACAACTCCATATTTCAACAACTCCACATTTCAACAACTCCACATTTCAACAACTCCACATTTCAACAACTCCACATTTCAACAACTCCACATTTCAACAACTCCACATTTTAATAACTCCACATTTCAACAACTCCACATTTCAACAACTCCACATTTCAACAACTCCACATTTCAACAACTCCACATTTCAACAACTCCACATTTTAACAACTCCACATTTCAAAAGCAAACTAAAAAGCTCTTACTCCAACCAGAGTTATCTGTTTTTACTATTATTATCTTCACTCGAAAATAACCAAATATAGAACATATATTTTAATTTATATTTTAAATCAATTAAATACTTTTACATATCGCGCACGAATACGTGTGCACTCCGCATAATCTAACCACACGACACTCGCACGCACACTGACACCCACTCCATCATCTATAAACTACTAAGCATATTTATAAAAAAAAACCTGACTTATGACCCACCACACGACTAAAGACAAATACTAAATATGAAGACAAATTGCAGAAAAATGGCATTAAATTCGGTTGGTAACAAATGTGTTCGCGACCAAACAAATGGAATGACCTTCCTAAAAAAACTGTTATCCACCACTGTCACCATTAATATGTTTAAGCGCAGGCTAAAATGCTTAGGTGAGAATAATCACTTCCCCCTATATTTTATTTTATAACACTTACCTAGTCAAGTTATATTAGTTTTATCTTTTATTTTACTATATCGTTCATTTTCATTCGTATGGTTACACATTGTAGAATATTTATTAATATGTTAAATTATTTGTGTATAATAAATTCTTCATACACATACACACAAACACACATACACACACAAACACATATACACACACATACACGCACGCACACTCACATATACAACCGCGCACATACACGGATATATATCTACACACTCGCATATACCTACATATATACCTACACATACTCACAAATACTAATATATATACCTACTACATACTAGCACATATCCACACATTTACCTACACACACTTGCACACATCCGTACACGGAGAGTCGAGCGATATATTTTACAGATTTATTAACAATAAATTAAAATAAATGACAATTTGCAATGAAAAACATTTACGATATTTCCTTCTGACATAATATTAATCATAAAGTGATTTCCCTTGAATATATCCTTACATCGCATACCTACATAACATTGCTATATTACATTGTTATACTACATTGCTACAATACATTGCTATATTACATTTCTACATTGCATTCTTACATTATAGTCATACATTACATTGATACTACATTGATACATTACATTTATATACAACATTGCTACATTACATTACTACATTACATTGTTATACTACATTAATACATTAAATCACTATATTATTTTGCTACATTACATTGCTAAATTACATTCTTACATTACATTTTTACATTACATTCTTACATTACATTCTTACATTACATTCTTACATTACATTCTTACATTACATTCTTACATTACATTCTTACATTACATTCTTACATTACATTCTTACATTACATTCTTACATTACATTCTTACATTACATTCTTACATTACATTCTTACATTACATTCTTACATTACATTCTTACATTACATTCTTACATTACATTCTTACATTACATTCTTACATTACATTCTTACATTACATTCTTACATTACATTCTTAAATTACATTCTTACATTATAGTCATACATTACATTGATACTACATTGACACATTACATTGCTAGATTACATTACTATACTACATTGCTACATTACATTGCTACATTACATTAATTTCTCAAATTCCTACCAATTTAATGTAAGCATGTCACCTCATCAGATTGAAAGTTGGGGGACCACACACGATCTGTTTACAGATCTTCTCAGATCTTCCGACCTCCCAGCATTTCCCACTAGGACGAACTGAACTTTATTTTCTTTATCCGCCGGCAACAAAACTTAACAAGCATTAGCCATGACTCAGAAATTAAGGTTTGTATTCATAGACCATATATGGAGATCTAGTTTACATAAACAATGTACAATGTGAAGAGGAAGTGACTAGATAACAATATATAATGTTTGGGGGTTACAAATAAGTATGAAAGTAGAGGATTAGAAGTAATTATATAAAGTAGAGGGAGTAGAAGTAATTATATAAAGTAGAGGGGTTAGAAGTAATTATATAAAGTAGAGGGGTTAGAAGTAATTTTATAAAGTAGAGGGGTTAGAAGTAATTATATAAAGTAGAGGGGTTAGAAGTAATTATATAAAGTAGAGGGGTTAGAAGTAATTATATAAAGTAGAGGGGTTAGAAGTAATTTTATAAAGTAGAGGGAGTAGAAGTAATTATATAAAGTAGAGGGGTTAGAAGTAATTATATAAAGTAGAGGGGTTAGAAGTAATTTTATAAAGTAGAGGGGTTAGAAGTAATTATATAAAGTAGAGGGGTTAGAAGTAATTTTATAAAGTAGAGGGAGTAGAAGTAGTTTTATAAAGTAGAGGGGGTAGAAGTAATTATATAAAGTAGAGGGGTTAGAAGTAATTTTATAAAGTAGAGGGGTTAGAAGTAATTATATAAAGTAGAGGGGTTAGAAGTAATTATATAAAGTAGAGGGAGTAGAAGTAGTTTTATAAAGTAGAGGGGGTAGAAGTAATTATATAAAGTAGAGGGGGTAGAAGTAATTATATAAAGTAGAGGGGGTAGAAGTAATTATATAAAGTAGAGGGAGTAGAAGTAGTTATATAAAGTAGAGGGAGTAGAAGTAATTATATAAAGTAGAGGGAGTATAAGTAATTATATAAAGTAGAGGGGTTAGAAGTAATTATATAAAGTAGAGGGTGTAGAAGTAATTATATAAAGTAGAGGGGGTAGAAGTAATTATATAAAGTAGAGGGAGTAGAAGTAATTATATAAAGTAGAGGGTGTAGAAGTAATTATATAAAGTAGAGGGAGTAGAAGTAATTATATAAAGTAGAGGGGTTAGAAGTAATTATATAAAGTAGAGGGGCTAGAAGTAATTTTATAAAGTACAGGGAGTATAAGTAATTATATAGAGTAGAGGGGGTATAAGTAGTTATATAAAGTAGAGGGTGTATATGTAATTATACAAAGTAGTGGGAGTAGAAGTAATTATATAAAGTAGATGGGTTAGAAGTAATTATATAAAGTAGAGGGAGTAGAAGTAATTATATAAAGTAGAGGGGTTAGAAGTAATTATATAAAGTAGAGGGGTTAGAAGTAATTATATAAAGTAGAGGGGTTAGAAGTAATTATATAAAGTAGAGGGAGTAGAAGTAGTTATATAAAGTAGAGGGTGTAGAAATAATTATATAAAGTAGAGGAGGTAGAAGTAATTATATAAAGTAGAGGGAGTAGAAGTAATTATATAAAGTAGAGGAGGTAGAAGTAATTATATAAAGTAGAGGGAGTAGAAATAATTATATAAAGTAGAGGGGTTAGAAGTAATTATATAAAGTAGAGGGGTTATAAGTAATTTTATAAAGTACAGGGAGTATAAGTAATTATATAGAGTAGAGGGGGTATAAGTAGTTATATAAAGTAGAGGGTGTATATGTAATTATACAAAGTAGTGGGAGTAGAAGTAATTATATAAAGTAGATGGGTTAGAAGTAATTATATAAAGTAGAGGGTGTAGAAATAATTATATAAAGTAGAGGGAGTAGAAGTAATTATATAAAGTAGAGGAGGTAGAAGTAATTATATAAAGTAGAGGGGTTAGAAGAAATTATATAAAGTAGAGGAGGTAGAAGTAATTATATAAAGTAGAGGGGGTAGAAGTAATTATATAAAGTAGAGGGGGTAGAAGTAATTATATAAAATAGAGGGTGTAGACGTGTTATGCAACTCCTGTATATTATAAAGATCATAACTTGCCAATTTTATATAGCAACTAACCTTATTATAAACCCACCCTAATACCCAATTCCCCACTATATCACCCCATCACACTAAATTCAGTCACCATAAACACAAGACACATTCCTACATACTTTAGTCCTACTAATAATACCATAACTCACACTAAATCCCTATTTCCACCCCATACCCTAGTGTTCACCCTATACCCCTACATTGTACACAGTACATGATATTCTATGTGAAATACCATACAAGTATCATCAAGTACCACTACCATCTAGTACCACAACTCTCTAGTACCAACACCACCTATTACCAATATCATCTAGTACAACTACCATCTAGTACCACTATTATCTAGTATCAACACCATCTATTACCAATAACCATCTAATATCACTACTATCTAGTACCACTATTATCTAGTACCAACACAATCTATTACCAATACCATCTAATATTACTACTATATAGTACCACTATTATCTAGTACCACCTAGTACCACTACCACCTAGTACCACTATCACCTATATTACTCATGAAATGAGTAATAAATAATCACACACATATGCTACATGATCATATATCAAGATAACATTACATGGTCAACTAATCGAGTTTTAGATCAAGTTTTAGATCAAGTTTTAGATCAAGTTTTAGATCAAGTTTTAGATCAAGTTTTAGATCAAGTTTTAGATCAAGTTTTAGATCAAGTTTTAGATCAAGTTTAAGCTCAAGTTTTAGATCAAGTTTAAGCTCAAGTTTTAGATCAAGTTTAAGCTCAAGTTTTAGATCAAGTTTTAGATCAAGTTTTAGATCAAGTTTAAGATCGAATTTATGATAGATTTTAAGATAGTGTTTAATTTAGATTTTAAAATACAGATTAATATCGATATTAGTATCGAGTTCTATTAATCATTCTATGTGAATATTGGTTTTGTAATATGCATTTATTATATAATATACATTATTAGAATATACATTATTAGAATATACATTATTAGAATATACATTATTAGAATATACATTATTAGAATATACATTATTAGAATATACATTATTAGAATATACATTATTAGAATATACATTATTAGAATATACATTATTAGAATATACATTATTAGAATATACATTATTAGAATATACATTATTAGAATATACATTATTAGAATATACATTATTAGAATATACATTATTAGAATATACATTATTAGAATATACATTATTAGAATATACATTATTAGAATATACATTATTAGAATATACATTATTAGAATATACATTATTAGAATATACATTATTAGAATATACATTATTAGAATATACATTATTAGAATATACATTATTAGAATATACATTATTAGAATATACATTATTAGAATATACATTATTAGAATATACATTATTAGAATATACATTATTAGAATATACATTATTAGAATATACATTATTAGAATATACATTATTAGAATATACATTATTAGAATATACATTATTAGAATATACATTATTAGAATATACATTATTAGAATATACATTATTAGAATATACATTATTAGAATATACATTATTAGAATATACATTATTAGAATATACATTATTAGAATATACATTATTAGAATATACATTATTAGAATATACATTATTAGAATATACATTATTAGAATATACATTATTAGAATATACATTATTAGAATATACATTATTAGAATATACATTATTAGAATATACATTATTAGAATATACATTATTAGAATATACATTATTAGAATATACATTATTAGAATATACATTATTAGAATATACATTATTAGAATATACATTATTAGAATATACATTATTAGAATATACATTATTAGAATATACATTATTAGAATATACATTATTAGAATATACATTATTAGAATATACATTATTAGAATATACATTATTAGAATATACATTATTAGAATATACATTATTAGAATATACATTATTAGAATATACATTATTAGAATATACATTATTAGAATATACATTATTAGAATATACATTATTAGAATATACATTATTAGAATATACATTATTAGAATATACATTATTAGAATATACATTATTAGAATATACATTATTAGAATATACATTATTAGAATATACATTATTAGAATATACATTATTAGAATATACATTATTAGAATATACATTATTAGAATATACATTATTAGAATATACATTATTAGAATATACATTATTAGAATATACATTATTAGAATATACATTATTAGAATATACATTATTAGAATATACATTATTAGAATATACATTATTAGAATATACATTATTAGAATATACATTATTAGAATATACATTATTAGAATATACATTATTAGAATATACATTATTAGAATATACATTATTAGAATATACATTATTAGAATATACATTATTAGAATATACATTATTAGAATATACATTATTAAAATATACATTATTAGAATATACATATATAAAGTTATAGCATATACTCTAATAACAAATGTATTGTATCAATTATATATTCGATTGTTATAGATGACATCAATTATGCATTACATTTGTCGGTTTTTAAATCGAGTATCACGGTTTCAAATAATGTAGAAATAAACTTCTCCATTGCAAGGTATTAATACCTTCAAACGGAGTGTTAAAGTTATGAATTATTATTATTATTAAGATGATTTCAGAACACACATAAAGAACACTTATAACGGATATATAACTCTGTGTAAATTTCAACGTATTCACTATAATAAACTTGTTCACGCTATATCTAATAGTTTTAAATTTAGTAATGATATCATATTTTCAATTTAAAACTCTGATTTCAATCCAGTATACCCAATCAGATAAGGTGTAACTATATCTTACCCAGCAAATACAGCGATTTAGAAGCATTTTGTAAAAGAAGTGTAAAAGAGATGTAAAAGAGTTTTGTAAAATATTTTGACATGACAACAAAAATAAAAATTATTTAAAGCAATTATTTAATGCAAAATATAAAATTACCTGGATGGTTTTCTAGGTACCATATGAACTAGGATAATTTTCCTCGAGACCCCTCTTCTGTATTTCCTGTTAGTTCGTAGTGAATCCACTTTACTTAAAATCTATAATAGTATATGAAGAATTTAATTTTGTAAAGTACATTTTCTGTCCAATATCGTACATTGTACATTATAACTGTACATTATACATTCTACACTATAGATAATACATTACACCTGTACACTTATATATATACGTTATATATCATATATGTGCACTGTACATCGTACAATGTTAGACGTACTTTATAGATTATACCTGTACACTGTAAATTATATATATACACTGTACACTGTACACTGTACACTGTACAGTGTACAATGTACAATGTACAATGTACATCATTCAATAGCATATTCAATAAATAATTAATCTGAATAATAAGGTTAATTCTCAACTCCACCTCGACACACACACGAACATATAGACACACGCACACGCGGACATTAATGTACACACACGCACCTCGACACACACACACACACACACACACACACATTAACATATAGACACACGCACACGCGGACATTGATGTACACACACGCACCTCGACACACACACACACACACACACACACACACACACACACACACACACACACACACACACACATTAACATATAGACACACGCACACGCGGACATTGATGTACACACACGCACCTCGACACACACACATGAACATATAGACACACGCACACGCGAACATTAATGTACACACACGCACCTCGACACACACACACACATACACACACACATTAACATATAGACACACGCACACGCGGACATTGATGTACACACACGTACCTCGACACACACACACACATTAACATATAGACACACGCACACGCGGACATTGATGTACACACACGTACCTCGACACACACACACATTAACATATAGACACACGCACACGCGGACATTGATGTACACACACGTACCTCGACACACACACACATTAACATATAGACACACGCACACGCGGACATTGATGTACACACACGCATCTCGACACACACATACGAACATATAGACACACGCACACGCGGACATTGATGTACACACACACACCTCGACACACACACACACATACACACACACATTAACATATAGACACACGCACACGCGGACATTGATGTACACACACGCACCTCGACACACACACACACATACACACACACATTAACATATAGACACACGCACACGCGGACATTGATGTACACACACGCATCTCGACACACACACATGAACATATAGACACATGCACACGCGAACATTAATGTACACACACGCATCTCGACACACACACACATACGAACATATAGACACACGCACACGCGGACATTGATGTACACACACGCACCTCGACACACACACACACATTAACATATAGACACACGCACACGCGGACATTGATGTACACACACGCATCTCGACACACACACACACATTAACATATAGACACACGCACACGCGGACATTAATGTACACACACGCACCTCGACACACACACACATTAACATATATACACACGCACACGCAAACAACGACATATACACTAACACACAACTTCAACCATACAACATAATATAGACACATAATATAGACACATAATATAGACACATAATATAGACACATAATATAGACACATAATATAGACACATAATATAGACACGTAATATAGACACATAATATAGACACATAATATAGACACATAATATAGACACATAATATAGACACATAATATAGACACATAATATAGACACATAATATAGACACATAATATAGACACATAATATAGACACATAATATAGACACATAATATAGACACATAATATAGACACATGATATAGACACATAATATAGACACATAATATAGACACATAATATAGACACATAATATAGACACATAATATAGACACATAATATAGACACATGATATAGACACATGATATAGACACATGATATAGACACATAATATAGACACATAATATAGACACATAATATAGACACATAATATAGACACATAATATAGACACATAATATAGACACATAATATAGACACATAATATAGACACATGATATAGACACATGATATAGACACATAATATAGACACATAATATAGACACATAATATAGACACATAATATAGACACATAATATAGACACATAATATAGACACATAATATAGACACATAATATAGACACATAATATATACACATAATATAGACACATAATATAGACACATAATATAGACACATAATATAGACACATAATATAGACACATAATATAGACACATAATATAGACACATAATATAGACACATGATATAGACACATGATATAGACACATGATATAGACACATGATATAGACACATGATATAGACACATGATATAGACACATGATATAGACACATGATATAGACACATAATATAGACACATGATATAGACACATGATATAGACACATAATATAGACACATAATATAGACACATAATATAGACACATAATATAGACACATAATATAGACACATAATATAGACACATAATATAGACACATAATATAGACACATAATATAGACACATGATATAGACACATGATATAGACACATGATATAGACACATGATATAGACACATGATATAGACACATGATATAGACACATAATATAGACACATGATATAGACACATAATATACACACATAATATAGACACATAATATAGACACATAATATAGACACATAATATAGACACATAATATAGACACATAATATAGACACATAATATAGACACATAATATAGACACATAATATAGACACATAATATAGACACATAATATAGACACATAATATAGACACATAATATAGACACATAATATAGACATATAATATAGACACATAATATGGACACATAATATAGACATATAATATAGACACATAATATAGACACATAATATAGACACATAATATATACACATAATATGGACATATAATATAGACACATAATATAGACATATAATATAGACACATAATATAGACACATAATATAGACACATAATATATACACATAATATGGACACATAATATGGACACATAATATAGACATATAATATAGACATATAATATAGACACATTTCCCAGCTGATGTTTACTTTATTTACTATATTTACTTTATTTACTTTATTTTCTTTATTAACTATAAATTGTATTAACTTTATTTACATTATTTACTTTATTTACTTTATTAACTTTATTTTCTTTATAACTGATTATAACTGACAATGATTATAACTGACAAAGATTATAACTGACAATTATTATAACTGACAAAGATTATAACTGACAATGATTATAACTGACAATTATTATAACTGAAAAGTATTATAACTGACAAAGATTATAACTCACTAGGATTATAACTGAAAGAGATTATAACTTATAGGAATCTAACATTTTATAGCTAATAATAATAGCAGATAATATGGAACCCTATTATTCTGTTAAATAATTCTGTTGAATCAGCTAATAAAATGTCTTCAATTTAAATATCTTTTTAATAAACGATACCCTTAACTGATCACGATACTCGAATTATATAAACAAAGTAATAATATAAACTAACGTTTCAAGTAATACAATGGTATAATAAAAAAATACAAATTTATTTAGTTACTGTAAATAAAAATAAGACTGAAATAAAAATGCCCTATTGTTTATAATAATGCCCTATTGTTTATAATAATGCATTTCGTATAATCAATTGTTTTTAATGAGATATTCGGAATTAGAAATGTAAATAATTTAAATAATAAGATATGCAAAATTGTAACTAATTTGTTTATATTAGAATCGCTAATTTGAATAAACATATATTAAAGCAATTATTTTATTATAATATATTTTCAAACAATATCATATTTCAAAAATAGTTTGGTGAATACATGTACAATTATATTATCTTATAATTGTATATTATTAATGTCATATGTATTTTTTAATAATATTTAATTCCGATTTAATACTTTATATATATATATATATATATACATTCTAATATTCGTACCAATTTTATCATTTTGTTCATCTAACGATAACCATGGATTTCTATGCGTGAAAATAAAATTAAATATATATATATATATATATATATATATGTATGATATTAACTTAACCTAAATGCTTTCTCACTCCAATGTATTGCAATCTACAACTCCCACACTTTCCTATAATAACACACCTGCTAATAAATGAAATAAACATATAATCAAAAAGAAATTACACGCAAATCTAAATAGAGAAGACATATTTTATAAACAATTACATCATAATACTAATTATTAAGCATTGCCCATTCTTAACCACAAAAACCATACTCGCTACATAGTATTCAAAACAATACGCAACAATACGTGTCAACACTCAAAACAATACATCGACAAACGTTATCGCAGTCTCTACTTAGAAATTAACAGAAATTAACAGAAATTAACAGAAATTAACAGAAATTAACTGATTTTTCGCGATCTTTTGCCTAACGATGATTGTTTTATTTTCCACTTATCCATATTTTCATTATTGTATCTAGTAACGCAAACTACATCAACTTACTATACCTTCAAATAGAGTAACTAGATACTTGTACGGGTATTGGATTCGAATTCATTAATCAATCAAATGATATTTAATATCCCGTATACGTCAAGTTAGAAATTCATTATAGACATAAATAATACATTATAGACGCAAATTGGTTTGTTTCTTATATTATTCTGAGTGTGCGTGTGTATACGTGCGTGCGTGCGTGCGTGCGTTTGTGTGTATGTATGTGTATGTATGTGTGCGTGATTGCGTTTGTGTGTATGTGTATGTATGTGTGCGTGCGTTTGTGTGTATGTGTATGTATGTGTGCGTGTGCACCTTTGCGTGCGTGCGTGTGTGTTTCGTATATTTGTGTAATCGATGATATCGCTTAATTGGATAGCCATACACAATTATATATTGACATAATTGACTAAATCGTCACTCTAAAATTTTTAATCGAACTAAAGAAAAATATCCGAGAGATAAGATCCAATAATATATTTCTAATAGAGAAGCAAATATGTAATTATGTGTAGATACATGTTAATATTAATTCAGTTATTGTCTAGAATTACCTACCTTTGTCACTACCTATTGTACTATATATTCTACAATTTTAAAACAAATTCTTTTATTAAATATATAAAGAACTACGTCCTTTATCTATTAATGCCAACTACAATATTCTGAATTGTTTATATTGAATACTATATGCCGTTTAAAACTATTATCGTATATAAAACGGTATATGTGTCTATTTTATAGTCACGTGTCATGGGTTGAGATCCATATCATGAAAAGGAAAAACAGGTACGATCTTCGAGTAGGTTTTTAATATTTACGCATCCATATCGCTTATTAATATCGATTTGCTTAACCTCGCTCACACCTCCACGCAGTAAGAACTACATTTTCATTATCCTATTCGTGGTCAGTATGGTATTCTTCTACATGTCCGCGTTGATTTCAACTGATTCGTACTCGTTTGCCGTCAGGGTTAGTGGGCGTGGTGAGAATTCAGTTACATAATACGACAGTGGGCGTGGTTTAAATACAGTTACATAATACGACAGTGGGCGTGGTTTAAATACGAGTATATAATGGATTTAAGAGCGGGGCTCGTGACTATAGGGTTGTATACGGAGGGTTCGATATAGTATAATAGAGTATAATATAGTATAATATAGTATAATACAGTATAATATAGTATAATAGAGTTATATACGATTACCTTTTGTATTCCCACAACTATTCCCTTATTCCCGTATTCATATGGAATGCAACTAAATACCAACCCTTATTTAATATGTCGTTTGCGTAATACCCAGACGCCGAACACGCTCCACTCATCTCGCCTCAACCCCATCCCCAACCCCCATACTAACCTAACACCCACAACCCCACAACCCCACGCCCCCCGCAGAACACCACCGACTGCCAGCCAGGTATCGTCTCCTCCGTTAGATGTCGCATTCGTAACTCGGCGTCCAAACTGATAGCTTTGCAGTCGCCTTGGTCAGTGTCCGACGCGAATGCCACGGACACAAAGGAGCCCGACGTTAAAGTCGGCGACCTCGACTGGTATCGAGGTCAACTGGACAAGAAGCCGGAGCTGCTGTTTCCGGAACGCAAAGACACGAAGATGACCATCGGACTCGTGACTCATCATTTCAACCGACCCTCGGATCACTTCATTTGGGAGAAGTTCATAGAGGTTAAGAGGGTGCGAGGTGCGGGTAATAATGGCACCGCACACTCCGTACTACACCGCACCATACGCACACTACACCGCACCACACCATACGCACACTACACCGCACCACACCATACACACACACACACTACACCATACGTACACCACACCACACCATACGCACACTACACCACACCACACCATACGCACACTACACCACACCATACGCACACTACACCACACCACACCATACGCACACCACACCACACCACACCACACCATACGCACACTACACCACACCACACCACACCACACCATACGCACACTACACCACACCACACCATACCATACACACACTACACCGCACCACACCATACGCACACTACACCACACCACACCATACGCACACCACACCACACCATACACACACCACACCATACCATACCACACCACACTACACCGCACCATACACACACTACACCGCACCACACCACACCACACCACACCATACCACACCACACCACACCATACGCACACTACACCGCACCACACCATACGCACACTACACCGCACCACACCATACGCACACTACACCGCACCACACCGCACCACACCATACACACACCACACCATACCACACCATACTACACCACACCACACCATACGCACACTACACCGCACCACACCACACCATACACACACCACACCATACCATACCACACCACACTACACCGCACCATACACACACTACACCGCACCACACCACACCACACCACACCATACCACACCACACCATACCATACCACACCACACTACACCGCACCATACACACACTACACCGCACCACACCACACCACACCACACCATACCACACCACACCACACCATACGCACACTACACCGCACCACACCATACGCACACTACACCGCACCACACCATACGCACACTACACCGCAACACACCACACCATACGCACACTACACCGCACCACACCGCACCACACCATACACACACCACACCATACCACACCATACTACACCACACCACACCATACGCACACTACACCGCACCACACCATACGCACACCGCACCGCACCACACCATACGCACACTACACCGCACCACACCACACCACACCATACACACACCACACCATACCACACCATACTACACCACACCACACCATACGCACACTACACCGCACCACACCGCACCACACCACACCACACCACACCATACGCACACTACACCACACCACACCACACCACACCGCACCACACCATACGCACACCACACCATACCACACCATACTACACCACACCACACCATACGCACACTACACCGCACCACACCATACGCACACCGCACCGCACCACACCATACGCACACTACACCGCACCACACCACACCACACCATACACACACCACACCATACCACACCATACTACACCACACCACACCATACGCACACTACACCGCACCACACCACACCACACCACACCGCACCACACCATACGCACACTACACCGCACCACACCACACCACACCACACCATACGAACACTACACCACACCATACGTACACTACACCGCACCACACCATACGCACACTACACCGCACCACACCACACCACACCATACACACACCACACCATACCACACCATACTACACCACACCACACCATACGCACACTACACCGCACCACACCACACCACACCACACCGCACCACACCATACGCACACTACACCGCACCACACCACACCACACCACACCATACGAACACTACACCACACCATACGTACACTACACCGCACCACACCATACGCACACTACACCGCACCACACCACACCGCACCATACGCACACTACACCGCACCACACACACACCACACCACACCACACCATACGCACACCACACCGCACCGCACCATACGCACACCACACCACACCATACGCACACTACACCACACCATACGCACACTACACCACACCATACGCACACTACACCACACCATACGCACACCATACACACACCACACCATACGCACACCACACCACACCACACCATACGCACACTACACCGCACCACACCACACCATACACACACCACACCACACCACACCATACACACACTACACCGCACCACACCATACGCACACTGCACCACACCACACCATACACACACCGCACCATACGCACACCGCACCGCACCATACGCACACCACACCACACCACACCACACCATACGCACACCACACCACACCACACCATACACACACCACACCGCACCACACCACACCATACACACACCACACCACACCATACCATACACACACCACACCACACCGCACCATACGCACACTACACCGCACCACACCACACCACACCATACGCACACCATACACACACTACACCGCACCATACGCACACTACACCGCACCACACCACACCATACGCACACTATACCACACCACACCACACCATACGCACACTACACCACACCATACGCACACCACACCACACCACACCATACGCACACTACACCGCACCATACGCACACTACACCGCACCACACCATACGCACACTACACCACACCACACCATACGCACACTACACCGCACCACACCATACGCACACTACACCGCACCACACCATACGCACACTACACCGCACCACACCACACCACACCACACCATACGCACACCACACCACACCACACCATACGCACACTACACCACACCACACCATACACACACTACACCACACCACACCATACGTACACCACACCATACACACACTACACCACACACACACCCCACCACACCACACCACACACACACTACACAACACCACACCATACGCACACTATACCACACCACACCACACCACACCACACCACACCACACCACACCACACCACACCATACACACCACACCATATACACACCCCACCACACCACACCACACACACACTACACCACACCACACCATACGCACACTACATCACACCATACACCACACCACACAACACCATACACACACTACACCCCACCACACCATACACACACCACACCACACCACACCACACCATACGCACACTACACCGCACAATACACACACCCCACTACACCACACCACACACACACCCCACCACACCACACCACACACACACTACACCACACCACACCATACACACACTACATCACACCATACACCACACCACACCACACCATACACACACTACACCCCACCACACCATACGCACACTACACCGCACAATACACACACACCACTACACCATACACACACTACACCACACCACACCATACACACACCACACCACACCATACACACACTACACCGCACCACACCATACACACACTACATCACACCATACACCACACCACACCACACCATACGCACCATACCACTCACATTTGTCAATTAGCATAATATATTTATTTTCTTTAGAAAAAGTTAGAAAATATGTTAACTTGATTCTAACCTACCTTTACTTTACCCCCAATATAACCAAACTCTAACCCTATTCTACCTCCTACCCACCCCTACTTTAACTCCACTCTAACTCTACTCTAACCCCCACCTCTCATACTCTAAACGACACTCTAACCCTACTATAACCCCTCTCTCTACTACTCTAACCCACATTATAACCCTACTCAACCCTCTCCTATCTAACTCCACTCAAACCCTACTCTATCCCCCACCCTCTACTACTCTAACCCACATTATAACCCTACTATAATCCACACCTCTTCTACTCTAACTGCCACTTTAAACCTACTATAGCCCCACTCTAACCCCCACCCTCTACTACTCTAACCCACATTACAACCCTACTCTAACTCAACCCTCTCACAATCTAACCCCACACCAACCCTACTCTAACTCCCACCCTCTACTACTCTCACCCACATTATCACCCTACTCTAACCCAACCATCTCCTATGCTAACCCCCACTCTAACCCTACTCTACCCCACTCTCTAATACTCTAACCCACATTATAATCCTACTATAACCCTACTCTAACCCAACCCTCTCCTACTCTAACGCCCACTATTTCCCAAATCTAACCCACATCATAACCTTACTAGGATTTAAAATCCTGCCCGGAAATGAAAGATAAATGCGAATTCACTCACGATGTTGCGAGAATTCCAACTCTGGACGTGGTGGCAATTTACGTGAGAGACAATTTCAAGATGGTGGAGCCGGTGAATAGGCCAGCCTACCAGAAGTGGGTTTTCAGTATCATTGAATCACCGGTGCACACCTATAATAACTTGAAGGTTTCGCGGTGACGTCACGCGCACACTCATACTGCACCCTCACTTAACCACGCCCTCATTTAACTCAACCCTCACGCCACTGCGCTATACCCTCTCTTAAACACGCCATTCACCGTCAGGCGATCCGCTACCATTTCAATACAACAATGACCTACCGAATGAATTCTGATATACCCTACTTTTACGGTATCTGCGAAAAAATAATCCCCGAGAGAGTAACGCCACTTCCGGAGCTGCCAAGTAACCATACTTATCTAGCAGCAAAGAAATACCTTGCGGCTTGGTTTGTGCATAATTGTAATGCACCCAGCCTGAGACAGGTTAGGAGATGAGATGAGATGAGATGAGATGAGAGGAATTAAGAGGAGAGGAGAGGAGAGGAGAGGAGGAGGTGGGAAGGTGGAGAGGTGGAGAGGTGGAGAGGTGGAGAGGTGGAGATGTGGAGAGGTGGAGAGGTGGAGAGGTGGAGAGGTGGAGAGGTGGAGAGGTGGAGAGGTGGAGAGGTGGAGAGGAGGAGAGGTGGAGAGGTGGAGAGGTGGAGAGGTGGAGAGGTGGATAGGTGGAGAGGTGGAGAGGAGGAGAGGTGGAGAGGTGGAGAGGTGGAGAGGTGGAGAGGTGGATAGGTGGAGAGGTGGAGAGGTGGAGAGGTGGAGAGGTGGATAGGTGGAGAGGTGGAGAGGTGGAGAGGTGGAGAGGTGGAGAGGTGGAGAGGTGGAGAGGTGGAGAGGAGGAGGTGGAGATGAGGAGGGGAGGAGGGGAGGAGGGGAGGAGGGGTGGAGGGGTGGAGGGGAGGAGAGGAGGAGGTGGAGAGGAGGAGGTGGAGAGGAGGAGGTGGAGAGGAGGAGGGGGAGAGGAGGAGGGGGAGAGGAGGAGGGGGAGAGGAGGAGGGGGAGAGGAGGAGGTGGAGAGGAGGAGGTGGAGAGGAGGAGGTGGAGAGGAGGAGGTGGAGAGGTGGAGAGGTGGAGATGAGGAGGGGTGGAGGTGGAGAGGTGGAGGTGGAGAGGAGGAGGTGGAGAGGAGGAGGTGGAGAGGAGGAGGTGGAGAGGAGGAGGTGGAGAGGAGGAGGTGGAGAGGTGGAGAGGTGGAGATGAGGAGGGGTGGAGGTGGAGAGGTGGAGGTGGAGAGGAGGAGGTGGAGAGGAGGAGGTGGAGAGGAGGAGGTGGAGAGGAGGAGG
Organism: Osedax frankpressi; assembly: GCA_964035775.1. NCBI lineage: Eukaryota > Metazoa > Annelida > Polychaeta > Sabellida > Siboglinidae > Osedax > Osedax frankpressi. The sequence continues at coordinate 42,880,231 of OZ038312.1, forward strand.
TGGAGAGGAGGAGGGGGAGAGGAGGAGGTGGAGAGGAGGAGGTGGAGAGGAGGAGGGGGAGAGGAGGAGGGGGAGAGGAGGAGGGGGAGAGGAGGAGGTGGAGAGGAGGAGGTGGAGAGGAGGAGGTGGAGAGGAGGAGGTGGAGAGGAGGAGGTGGAGAGGAGGTGGAGAGGAGGTGGAGAGGAGGGGGAGAGGAGGAGGTGGAGAGGAGGAGGTGGAGAGGAGGAGGGGGAGAGGAGGAGGGGGAGAGGAGGAGGTGGAGAGGAGGAGGTGGAGAGGAGGAGGTGGAGAGGAGGAGGTGGAGAGGAGGAGGTGGAGAGGAGGAGGGGGAGAGGAGGAGGGGGAGAGGAGGAGGTGGAGAGGAGGAGGGGGAGAGGAGGAGGGGGAGAGGAGGAGGTGGAGAGGAGAGGAGATCTATTATTATATGACTCCCATAATACACAAATATACTAGATCATATTATTCAATGAATGCAATTTATGTACATTACAATCATTGTCATGCTTCAGTGATTTTAAACATTTTAATTTATAAACTATCTCAGGCAATTACTCATAGATGTATACATGATGCACGCACATACACACATGTAAACATACACTACACCACACCACACCACACCACACCACACCACACCACACCATAACACACCATAACACACCATAACACACACATTCTACCAGACCTTTATCGCCGGTTTAAAGAAACATATAGATATTCATGTTTATGGAACTTGCGGCAAATATAAATGTAATTACGACAATGGAGAATTTTGTGATAAAACTCTCTTGAATAGAGATTATAAGGTTTAGTGATTATTGTATTGATTACACCTAGTTTAACTAGAGTTACGTAAGACACGCCTCCTCCATCGATCTCAACTATAGATACGTAAGATACGCCCCACCATCGAATTTAACTAAACATATGCTAGACACATACACTTATTGTGAAATGGGGCGTGTCTTACGTGTATTTGAATGCGGTCTTAGGAATTTCGGTGGTCATGTGAAAGATATAGTGTCCCAGATGAGTCACATATCGGATTAGTTGTGTTATATCGTAGTGAGCTTATAATGGAGTATATGATAATAGTAGTGTGAAAGATTGCAATATATTTATATATTTTTATAAAATGTTGGTGATAAGGAAAATATGAAAATTTATAATTTATAACTGTAATTCAAATTAACTAATCATGAATTAAACTTTATGTTAAATTAATTATAAATAAATTATCAAAATAGTTTAAAAGTAATAAATTAAAACTAAATATTGAAAAAACCATCATTTTACAATATTTTGACGCACCCATTCTTGAATATATATATAGAAAATAAATCCATTGAAACAGTTACAAAATATTCATTTTTAGGATAACTCTGGATAGAAAAACTTAAATATGATATACATATTAAATTACCATATGATTTATATATTTAAGTTATCCATATTTATTATCTTTTTTGAAAACTCACGTTTTTATGTAATTCAAATCTTATTTTATTATACAGTGAACATTTATATCTAAATTATATTATGCTATTGTAGTATGGGGAAATAATTACGATTAATTACTATTTTGTAAAAGCTATTCGTATTATAAATAAAAATGTAATTGATCGTGATAAGATCCACTTATCACATACATTGCCCTGGGGTATGTTACCTCAGGGCAATTTATAAATAATATAAATTTAAAATTTAATCACCTACTAGATAAGAATATTTTTTTATTTTTTATATTATAATTAATAACAATTATTTAGCCATTCCAATTTTATATTTTGATTTTAACAAACGCAAAATAAGTTAATTTTGCCTTTAATGAAATCAACTCAATTTCAAAATACAATATTATTTCTAGGACTTTCTATAAATACAGTTGTAATGTATTTATACAATTTTAAATTCGTTAGTTGAGTAAGTTTCTTTACAGCTTTAGTTTATTTTTATTTGAATATTAAATTTTATTTAATATTTTTTTTAAATATATTTAAAAATAATATTGTTTCTATTACAGTTTTGGTTTATTTGTATTAGATTATTTTAATGGTATTTATATTTTTTATATTTTTAAAAAATAATACTAATTATATTTACATTTTTAAATAATTAGTTACACTACATTTGAGTTAGTTTCATTTATTTTAATTTTAATTTTATTTTTTTTAATAATTTTTTTATTTAAATAATATTGTATAATAATAATACAATGTACAGATATCGATGAACACTCTCTGAGTTTTTGACCTAATAAGGCTTTTAAGCTTTAATTGATCTTCCGTAAACGGATTTTTCTATAAACTGATTGTATTTATTTATTCAATATTACTCAGATTAATAAAAATTTAAATTTAATTTTGCAAATAAACTTTATTATAAAACATATGATACGTTATACCAATAGATAATAAATATAAATCATTCAATTATCAGGTTCAAACTAGAATATATTTGTAAATTAATAGTAAATATGTTATAAATAGATTTAAAGTAGATATATAAATCATTTATAATATATATATATATACACAAGTTTATATATACTCATAAAGAAATATTTTTAATTCAGTTTTATTATCAGTCTTAAATAAGCACATTATATAAGCACATTATATATATACCCATTGTATATTGCATTTCTTACATATAATCAAATATATAATTATAGATTATATCTACACTCTATTAGCTATAATCTACACTAAATATTATACACTCTATTATCTATTATCTACACTCTACATACTACACTTTACACTCTATACTCTACACTATATAATCTACATTCTACATTCTACACTCTATACTCTACGCACCTTCTAAGCCATTACTTATACGCTTATTATTATTATACCACATAAATCAAACCCCACTATATATACTACATGCAGGTATAGTAGGCGTTTCTCTATTATTAATGGTTGTATAATTAATATAATAAATAACATCCTAAAATATCTTAAACAATATATTGACTTATAGATAATCACGCCCACATTTTGCTACACTACCGTAAATACGCCCACATTCTGCTACACCACCGTAAATACGCCCACATTTTGCTACACCACCGTAAATACGCCCACATTCTTCTACACTACCGTAAATACGCCCACATTCTTCTACACTACCGTAAATACGCCCACATTTTGCTACACCACCGTAAATACGCCCACATTTTGCTAGACCACCGTAAATACGCCCACGCTGCTATACTAACCTAAGAGTTCTATGCCCACACAGTTCTATATGTCACTGGAGAACAGTTTCTGTAAGGAATACATAACGGAAAAGACTTTTCGTATTCTTGACCTCAACGTAATACCCGTTATTAGCAGCTATACGGACCTTAAGAACCGTCTACCCCCACACTCGTACATCGACACACGCGATTTTTCATGTTTGTTATACTAACCCTCTCTCTCGCACTAAATATCTTTCACACCCTACTGAAGCACTCCCTCGTACCTCCTAACTCCCTCTCTCTATTATGCCCCTAACTCTCCACTTCTCATAACTCCACTAAAGCACTCACTCACGTCCCCCTAACTCTCCACCTCTCTATTATGCCCCTAACTCTCCACTTCTCATAACCCCACTAAAGCACTCATTCACGTCTCCCTAACTCCATCTCTCTATTATGCCCCTAACTCTCCACTTCTCATAACCCCACTAAAGCACTCATTCACGTCTCCCTAACTCCATCTCTCTATTATGCCCCTAACTCTCCACTTCTCATAACCCCACTAAAGCACTCACTCACGTCTCCCTAACTCCATCTCTCTATTATGCCCCTAACTCTCCACTTCTCATAACCCCACTAAAACACTCACTCACGTCTCCCTAACTCCCTCTCTCTCTATTATGCCCCTAATTCTTCACTTCTCATAACTCCACTAAAGCACTCACTCACGTCTCCCTAACTCCATCTCTCTATTATGCCCCTAACTCTCCACTTCTCATAACCCCACTAAAACACTTACTCACGTCTCCCTAACTACCTCTCTCTATTACGCCCCCTAACTATCCTCCTCTCATAACCCCACTAAAACACTCACTCACGTCTCCCTAACTCCCTCTCTCTATTACACCCCCTAACTATTCTCCTCTCATAACTCCACTAAAGCACTCACTCACGTCTCCCTAACTCCCTCTCTCTATTACGCCCACTAACTCTCCACCTCTCATAACCCCACTAAAGCACTCACTCACTCACGTCCCCCTAACTCTCCACCTCTCATAACCCTACTAAAACACTCACTCACTCACGTCCCCCTAACTCTCCACCTCTCATAACCCCACTAAAGTACTCACTCATGTCTCCCTAACTCCCTCTCTCTATTACGCCCCCTAACTATCCTCCTCTTATAACCCCACTAAAACACTCACTCACGTCTCCCTAACTCCCTCTCTCTATTTCAACCCCTAACTCTCCTCCTCTCATAACCCCACTAAAACACTCACTCACGTCTCCCTAACTCCCTCTCTCTATTACACCCCCTAACTATCCACCTCTCATAACCCCACTAAAACACTCACTCTCACCTCCCACTCAACACCTACAGCCTACGAAGAGCTAGCTGCCTATATGATTAAAGTTGGCTCCGACGAGAAGCTTTACGCCGAATATTTCGCGTGGAAAAGACAAGGCTGGAAATGCTACAAACACGAAAACTACTCCGAATCCATTGGTTGCCGGATGTGCCGACATTGCTGGAAGAATAGGCATAAACACGAAGTCGCCGACGTCCTGAACCACTGGGATCGAGGCCAGAACTGCATTTCCGGTAATACGTTCTACGCCAAGTACTTTGCCCCTCGCTCGACCACCATGCCCCCTACCAAAACCACCATGTCCTCTGCCAATTCCACCGAGGTTGTGACGAAGTCGTAGTCTATCGAATGCGTTTTACATTAATTACATGCGCTATCATCTCCTAGTAATGACCTTACAGGTCAGTGATATATTTATAATTACACCCCATAATACCGATGGATATACTATACCACTCCAACTAAAGAAATATAATCACCTGAAAACCATCGCAAACAACTCTATAGAAGTTAATTTGTATCCGATTCTATTAATTACCTTGATTCCTATTGATATCAATATGTCTTGCATTCAAGATGCACCATGTGAAATAACCAACCTGATTTGAGAGATTAGTTATCTATTCATATAATTAATTGCATCCCTTATATAAGTTTATCCAACAATAAAGTTAATATAGATATATATCTATATCAACCTTTTTTATATAGTTGGTATATTAATTAATGTACAATATTTATATAAATATATATATATATAAAATCATGATATTTTATGAATTGTGATGTTACATATATCTATTTTACCAGTTTTTACTATGTTGGTATTTTGTATTTACGTGACATACAACGATGACTCATGGAGTATATATTCTGTTACCAATATGTATACAATGCATTCAATTAAATCCGTACGTTTACGGATTTACTGTTATAATATTCGAGCGGTGAAAGTTTATTTATTTTTAATCGGTATAATAATTTATTATTACATTTATAATTTGTATACATTTACATTTATAATTGTCATGATGATAAGTTATGCAATTAAATAAATGGATTACTTTTTAAATTATTCCGGAAGTTTATAATATATGTACAGCAATATATATTTTAATTGCAATACACGTCCTTACACGTCCTTACACCCGGTATATTTATCTCTAATAGCAATATTCACTTTATTATTTTGGAAATTATAAATCTCTCACTAATACTAGAATCAAATGTGTCACTATTTACCAATCTCAAGACATTTCTATCGTAATGTTCCATTAATAATATCCAATAATTCTATCTTGTCATAAATGACAAATGAAATCGATTATTTTAAAACTTTTAAAATATAAATTACATCACGAGTGACGCGCGTATTAACGTATTTATTAATTATGATTCACACGGATATATGCATCTATATATGCGATTAGATGTATATCTTTATAGTATATAGACTAATGCAGTTTGACTTACCAGATATATCTGGACTCCACGATAGTAGAAACATTAGTCAATATAAGAATTCGGTTCTTATATTCTTTATTTACAAGTGATTGCAGCTGATTGGTTAAGAGGGAAGTTTCCATCATTAATCTAGAATCTCGGAATGCATTCTTAATTAATTTCAGATATGGTAATAGTATCTATAAATAATAGCTCGCTAACTACTCTTACTTAAATGACCTTAAGTGAGTACTCAATTACACATAAATTATGCAGTAAAGAATTGGTGTTTATTAATAGATAGCTACTAATGATAGTAGAATCATTTAATATGCGGAGTGGAAAAAGTACAATATGTGAATATGTAACAATATAAGAAATATAGTTTATATGCATTGTAGGTTCTATCTATTCAATTGTAATGACGTAACTTGTAATCAGTTAATTCAGAACTTTAATATGATACTAAATACTTCTCACTAAAGTATATCTACTTAAAATATTAAATTATATCTACTACTTACACTAAAGTAAATCTATTTCTTATACTAAAGTATATATATATACTTATCATATTAAAGTATATCTATTTTCATACCAAAGTATATCTACTCCTTATAATAAAGTATATATACTTATCATATTAAATTATATCTACTCCTTATAATAAAGTATATATACTTCGTATACTAAAGTACACCACTTCTCATATTAAAGTAAATCTATTTTCATGCTAAAATATATCTACTTCTTATACAAAAGTATATCTACTTCTCATATTAATGTATATTTAATTCTCATGATAAAGTATAAATACTTATCATATTAATTATTTATAATTCTCATATTAAAATATAGCTACTTCTTATATTAAATATATATATATATATATATATATATATATATATATATATATATTATATATATTATAGACATACCTTGCATTAAGAAATGTATAAATGTATGCTATAAATAATTTCATTCATTTATATTATATTAATAAATATAATAATTGTATAACTCATCTGTATTTATTAAATATTCAATCAGTTGGAATTCACACCAGCACAACGATATTGTATAACTTTCTGTATTGTAATCTGAAACAAACGCTGATATAAAAATGAATTGTTTTTAAATATAATAATAAATTGTATACAATATGATTAAGTATTATATATACATACACAGCATTATTACCAATTTAGACAATTTTATTAATTTCGAATACCGATTTTCAAGCAGAATTATATTCCGATATCTATAGTTAGTAGAACATTAGTAGCTCGTAGGTTTATAGTCACCGATTCTTTTACACATATGTATGATAATATTATGCAACGATATATTTTCATGGTGTATTTCAACTCTATCAGTCTACACTCTACACCTAGTGAAGTACTCATCGAAACGGGAGTATTTATTTAGCTCCCGTGGTCAGAATTGGCTAGTTGGGAGCGTTGAAATACTTGTACTCGGCGATATAAGAGTAATTGATATTTACTGCATGCGTAGGTTCCCATTTGTATGCCGGCTGTTCCTTTGATTAGCGAAGAACACCAGAATAAGCTCGGCGATTAATTAAAAATACATTCCGAGATGAATTTTCCGACCAATTAGCTACTGACACCGGGGTGTATTTATACACACCGTTACTTATTTAGGCATAATCGCAATAACCTCCCTATTACCACATCGTCGAATACACTACTACCGCGAACTTATCGACTAGCGTAGTCTGAACTCCGACCCCGTTCACCGCGACTCCCGGGGTTATGACCTCACCATATCGCGAGGTAACTGCAGGTGGCGTAGTTTACGTCATCCGGCCAGCGGATCAAATAACCGATGGTCAGGCATTGTCTTGCCGTCCCGGAGCGGAGTCGGCGAGTTCGTCGGGCGAATTTCGTAATTACGTGGCGTACGCTGTGAGATGCGAGAATCCGCAGTCTCCTGGCAACAGTCGTAATGAACCTTCTCAGTCGGCTGCCAACGAACATCAGATCAATTCTATTGTTTCGCAGTTGTTAGGCGGGGTGCACAATAGTCACAATCTGGACAATGGTCGCAATCTGGACAATGGTCACGATTCGGAGAATGGTTGCGCTCCGGAGAATGGTTGCGCTCCGGATAATGGTCACGATTCGGACGGCGATCACTCTTCGGACAATGATCACCTTTCTGAAAATGATCACGCTCCTGAAAATAGTCACGCTCCGGACAATTGTAACTCTCCGAATAATAGTCACGCTTCGAACAATGGTCATTCTCCGGACGATGGACATGCTCCGGATAATATACTCTCTCCGGATAATGGATGCACTCCGGACAATGGTCACTCTCCCGACAATGTTAACGCTCCAGATAATAGTCCCGCGCAGTACAATGATTACGTTTCAGACCATAGTAATATAAAATCGCAAATAATTGCAGATAAAACTCCGATTTTTTGTCAAATTGCTGATATTTTTCAATCATCCGATGATTATAAATATCTGGGTCGTAGTCAAGAGTCGGATTTTGTTCAAATTCCAGAAAGTAGCCAAGTTACCATAAATGGGCAGTCGGAACTCCCCGATTCCGTTTCCAAGGCGATTTACGGAAAGAAATGTGCAACCAGAGTTGTTCGTCGAATTACTGACATTTCAGACAATCTCGGCAAGTTATACATGTTGGAGTTGAAAACGATGCGGAAAACTCGTTTCCGGTTGGTCGACGATTCCGGAGCGCAGTACGTGCGCAAGCGCGACTCGAAAAGGAGTACGTCGATGTGGCAGTGCGTTCGTAACCAACGTAAACGTCCCGTTACCGACACGCGTCCGCTACGAAAATGCATGGCACGCTACAAGCAACTCGCCGACGGAGTGCTTTTGAGATTTCCTCCGGCGAATCCGCACCCGCACACTTGCGAACCTGAGAACTCCACACCCCCTACACATGGTTAGTACCTATTCGTAAATAAGACAACCAGATATTACTTCACTTTTCTATAAATAACGCTTGCATAGTTATTTTGATATTCCTAATTCATATAGTAATATGTACGTTATAAATTTATTAACGTATATAAGTTTATCAAAAAAATATAAAGTTAATAAGGATTATAAATATGTATACGTATTTTAATATTAACTATTAACATGTCAAGTATAAATATACAGAGTCGACAGAGTTTTCACAAGTGAATAGTGATATGGAGTAACAAAGATATGTCAAGTTCATTAAACATTTACTTTACATAAAAGTTGTGAAATTTACTTAATCTAAATAATATATAAATGTATATTTGTGTATTTGTGAAATTTACTCAAATAATATAATATTTTATGACTCATATAATAAGTATTACCTTTACTCCTGTAATGTATATGATAATTCGCATAATGTGATAAATTAATAATATTCTTATATTTCGGTATATACTTCTATCCTATTTTGTTATTAATATATCGTCTGTTTATTCTTTCGTATATAAGTATATATTATTTTGTTATAACTATATCGTCTGTTTTTTCATTTGTATTTTTAAGTAACTATTATATTTCCTTTTCTATAATAAATGTTGTATGTACTAAACAGTATTATTTTCAATACTATTCTAATTAATTTCATATTTATTAGATCCATATATACAGAATATATAAATATTCGGAAATATTCTTACAAATCGAATACTTTAAATTATGATAACTCATATTGTTAATGATTTGAGTAAGTCCATTGATAATATATATATATATATATATATATATATATATATATATATATATATATATATATAATATATATACATTATAGTTATAGGATAATTGTTTATTAGAGTATTGTTTGATTATTTATCAATTGTGAGAGCAGAATACTATGTAATAATATTAATAATGTATGGAATATGTGTTATTGCCATATTTGCCCGAGATATTAGCAGATGAAATATGTAAGTGTTTGATCATACTAAATAAAATAATTATATATAACGCTAATAATTACTCTAATACTATATTATATCATGTAAATAGTACACAATTCATACATATATTCATGAATACAATTATACATAGATTATTATGTATAATATATTAGATATATATTAGATTATTTATACGATTTATTAAGATTTTTGTTATATAAAAACGTCTATTACTTAAATATATTTTCAATAAAATAATAGTTTAGTATTTTATTATTTTTACAAAATCAGAATACTAGTAAATGTATATGTTTATTATATATATATCATATAGACTATTGTTTAATTTAATATTTATGGTTTGAAATTAAATTCTAAATGAATAACTTTAAGAAAATCCTTACAAAAATGAGTAACTTAAAATTAATATTATTCCTGTACATTATTTAGAATATTAAAAAAAAGAATTTATTAAAGTTGAATATAATTATATTTATGTTGGTATAAACTTAATATAATAATATCAAATAGATAAAATAACTTCCAGTATACATTAATTACAATATATTCTGAAGACTGAATGTACATGTACATGTGGTTTCTAAATTTGTAATGTAATGAAATTGATATAAGATTATTATAATATTTAGAGTACATTTAAATAAAATTAAGTTTAATCAACACTTGTCAGAAAATCATATAATAAATTATTCTTTAATAAGGTAACAATAAATAAAAAAAAGTAAAAAAGTAACAATATGAAATTTAATAAAAATGATTTTAATAATCATAATTTTGTTAGAGTTAAGAAAAGGATGCAAAAAGAATGTAATAAAATAAGAATTTATAAGTTAAATTATTTGTTTTAATCAATTTTATATTTTTTTATTATATGCAATACTTATACAATTACACAACTTTATTTATTTGGATAATATTAAGAATATTTTACTATACAATGCAAAGAAGAAACCTTATAAAAGAAAAGAAAATTAACATTGAATAAAAGCTCAAATAATAGATTTAAACTATATTTACAAATATATATTCACGAATTTTGTAAAATTTGTGTTTTATATTTTCTAGATATAATTTATGATGTCTCTACACGATGCCTGCTATTGTATTCATTATCAGAAATATCTCTGCCAAGACTTCTATTCATTATTATCCTTATTGACTCTAAAGTCAATATTTACTTATTAGTTCGGTAAATCTAATTTATTATTTTCAAAAATATACAACTAAATATATCTATAAACGATACATCCATTCATTTATTTACACACTATATCAATACCGTTATCTCATAGATGGAATACTGAACCCTCGGTCCATTAATACATATCTGATTACGTCATGGTCCACATTCCTTGGACACGGATGTTAAATAAAACTCAGAGAATAGTGTCATGTATCCTCCGTCCATTCATTCAACTTTCTTTAAACACTAGTGTAATGGTTATGTATTTAGTATTCTAATTATATACATTTATAAATACATATATACATATATTTCTATATATATATATATATATATATATATATATATATATATATATATATATATATATATATATATATATATATTTCTCATAACTATAATTAAAGGACAAATATTAAGGATTAAAATATAAATTTGATAAGTACATTATCAATTAAAACTACCGAGTACAACTTGGAGACTGCTAATCATAATTGTTTGTGTCTTGATACTTTGTACTTATACTCATGAGATAAAAAAATATGTCTACTAATTTATACAGAGTAACTAATCATATTGATTTAAATGTTAAACCATTCAAATTATTCTCTTTAAATTGAACTAAATAACCAATTTTACTACGTGTAATCTCTTACTCTGTGATTAATCAATTCGATAAACCTAGATGAAGCTGTAACATATATGGTATTAAATTACGCTACCAGATACACTCTCTGATTCAGACTTATAATATTGTGAGAACATTGGAGTTTTACGACGCCACCAAATACACACGCTTTCGTACGGTGTATATTCATGTTCAGTTATAAAGTATCCCTATTACATATTGATAGTGGCTTACAATGTATTTTCAGCTACATTACAAATACTTTTAACTAAATTGTTATTCTTTATTTTACGCTAAAAAAATCTTGTAAAGAATTGTGCAAGCCTTACAAGGAACAGATGCATGGATAATTGCGTAATTGCAAGTTAATCTACTCAATTGCAAGTTAATAGATGAAATGTTTGCTAAAATTGCTATAACAAAACGTACATATACTAGCAGGATATGGATATGACCATACAGTAGATAGGTCTGAGTCAATATATGGTAGTGGGGCAAATATATTTTAAGCATTCCATTATCGAAGTCAATTTCTGGACATGAACATTATATTTCTCTAATTGCATATGTATGGATACGATTATGATAATATCTATATACGAATCGATGGCTTCTGTATTGGTCCATAAATAGCTATAATAAGCTAGAAATTAGCCAGTAGAAATTAGCGATCTTTTGAAATATAATAAATCCATTGTAATGTATTCTGCCAGATACCTCTATTAAAACAGTAATTAATTGTTTGTTATCGACAAACGTTTATAATTTCGAGTATAGAATTTCTTGACAGAGCTCGTTTCCATGTTCTTCTTTTAAATCGTTTACCGGTTAAAATAATATCAGCAATAGGAAATGTTTCACTAAATATCATGAACTATAGTTAAGACAAATTAAACCCACTGATGATATAATGCTTAGATAATACAGACTCTCTTTATCAACTTAATTATTACATACACTTAAGATTTGAAATCAACGTGTTGTCTTAAGACATCTACCGTACTACATGTTGGTAATATTACTTACACGTTGGATATCGCTATAGTATTTGTAGAAATATGCAACATTGTAAAACATTGTAAACCACGTTCATTTATAGATCTATAAATATAGAAATCTTGTGTTATCTTCCCTTTATTCTTAGTTTAATCTGTTCCGGAAAATGACATCTTTTAAAAACGTAGTATTTACTTTCTGCAGCTTTTAGATATTTACAGTTTTGATCTCTGATGTGATATTTGTGCATACTCCGCCTACTCTATACACTTTTTATCTTATACGAATATAGTGAAATTTGATGTAGGTTCTATCATTATTTTATATTGACTTCCTTTATAATGAAATCAATACCCTCTTAATTGTTAATCAATAACTGAGTCAATCTCTCAATATGTAAATATAGTGTTCATGTGCATATATGAATAACATTTAATAATTACATTTATATAGTTTATCAATTTAGTTTTTAATTCTAAACTAATTTAGATCAATTGAAAACAATATAATTGTGTAAACAAAGACATTTCGTTTGTGATATGGTATTTTATATTTATATATATAATTCGTACATAGTACCTCGTATCTCTTGATTCATTACGATGAATCATTATGTAGTTATGATTAAGACGTATCTGTTCGTGTGCTGTAGCTATTGAGTGAAATATATGTTCATATACATCGAATTTAACGACACGCAGTATATAAACTTGTAGGACTGCAAGTTAATCCATCATATCGTGCAAGAAATTCTAATAAATACATTTCAAGTAGTCACATATGGATCTGAGAGGAGTGGCGTGGAGTGGAGAGGAGAGGAGTGGAGTGGAGTGGAGTGGAGTGGAGTGGAGTGGAGTGGAGTGGAGTGGAGTGGAGTGGAGTGGAGTGGACCTGAGAGGAGTGGAGTGGAGTGGAGTGGAGTGGAGTGGAATGGAGTGGACCTGAGAGGAGTGGAGTGGAGTGGAGTGGAGTGGAGTGGAGTGGAGTGGAGTGGAGTGGAGTGGAGTGGAGTGGAGTGGAGTGGAGTGGAGTGGAGTGGAGTGGAGTGGAGTGGAGTGGAGTGGAGTGGAGTGGAGTGGAGTGGAGTGGAGTGGAGTGGAGTGGAGTGGAGTGGAGTGGAGTGGAGTGGAGTGGAGTGGAGTGGAGTGGAGTGGAGTGGAGTGGAGTGGAGTGGAGTGGAGTGGAGAAGAGTGGAGTGGAGTGGAGTGGAGTGGAGTGGAGTGGAGTGGAGTGGAGTGGAGTGGAGTGGAGTGGGTGGAGTGGAGTGGAGTGGAGTGGAGTGGAGTGGAGTGGAGTGGAGTGGAGTGGAGTGGAGTGGAGTGGAGTGGAGTGGAGTGGAGTGGAGTGGAGTGGAGTGGAGTGGAGTGGAGTGGAGTGGAGTGGAGTGGAGTGGAGTGGAGTGGAGTGGAGTGGAGTGGAGTGGAGTGGAGTGGAGTGGAGTGGAGTGGAGTGGAGTGGAGTGGAGTGGAGTGGAGTGGAGTGGAGTGGAGTGGACCTGAGAGGAGTGGAGTCGAGTGGAATGGACCTGAGATGAGTGTAGTGGAGTGGAGTGGAGTGGAGAGGAGATGAGTGGAGTAGAGTGGAGTGGAGTGGAGTGGAGTGGAGTGGAGTGGAGTGGAGTGTAGTGGACCTGAGAGGAGTGGAGTGGAGTGGAGTGTAGTGGAGTGGAGTGGAGTGGAGTGGTGTGGAGTGGAGAAGAGTGGAGTGGAGTGGAGTGGAGTGGAGTGGAGTGGAGTGGAGTGGAGTGGAGTGGAGTGGAGTGGAGTGGAGTGGAGTGGAGTGGAGTGGAGTGGAGTGGAGTGGAGAGGAGTGGAGTGGAGTGGAGTGGAGTGGAGTGGAGTGGAGTGGAGTGGAGTGGAGTGGAGTGGAGTGGAGTGGAGTGGAGTGGAGTGGAGTGGAGTGGAGTGGAGTGGAGTGGAGTGGAGTGGACCTGAGAGGAGTGGAGTCGAGTGGAATGGACCTGAGATGAGTAGAGTGGAGTGGAGTGGAGTGGAGTGGAGTGGAGTGGAGAAGAGAGGAGTGGGGTGGAGTGGAGTGGGCTCACTAATAACCATTTCTACAAGGGCTATTCATATGTAAGTTTACACATACGCTACTTATCTACATATATCTTAGTTCTTTATACTCTGGTAAACATGCTTATTGCTTATTAAATGTCACCGAGCCCTGTAGTTTAAATACCTTAGTAAGTTTGGGTACTACCTGAATATATACGATCTTATTGTGGTACATATTCTATTGATATGCTTAAAGCAGAAGAAAAAATGAATAGAATGTATATAATTCATAATTATATATATATATATATATATGTATATTGTATATTTCTAACAAATATAATTTATATATTTCTATTATCGAACGACTACCTACATAAGTTGAAATCGTAATTTTATAGATGAATAAGTAACATATTATTATAATTATTTTATGATATAAATAAAGTATTATATTTTTATTTAACGTATTACTTAAATTAATCGAAAGTACCAAATAGTTAGTGGCATGGTGTGGGTGACAATAATGAATATTCGCTATATTATTTGTAATTAATATAAAACAGTAACGCCGAGTAAATACTTATTTGAAACACCCCTAAAATGAAGAAACATAGCAGATCAAAAACATTGAATTAATAACGAATCACTGAAGTGAATAGAGGGCAAAAGCGTTCGAAACCTTTATTCAAATGTATTCTCATTATTATTATTATTAACAACATGATCTTTATACCATTTAGTACATTTTAAGGAGTATTTATCGTTGGTAAGAGCATTAAACTATTTTGATTCCTCAAATACGTTAGTACCAACTGTAGAACTTAGCGGTCGAATAATCGAACATTGTTTTTTATATTTACTTTACAATTAGTACCTAAATATTTGAATTAAATATTTCTTTTAGATAATGTTTTACTACTACTACTACTACTACTACTACTACTACTACTACTACTACTACTACTACTACTACTACTACTACTACTACTACTACTACTACTACTACTACCACTACTACTACTACTACTACTACTACTACTACTACTACTACTACTACTACTACTACTACTACTACTACTACTACTACTACTACTACTACTACCACTACTACTACTACTACTACTACTACTACTACTACTACTACTACTACTACTACTACTACTACTACTACTACCACTACTACTACTACTACTACTACTACTACTACTACTACTACTACTACTACTACTACTACTACTACTACTACTACTACTACTACTACTACTACTACTACTACTACTACTACTACTACTACTACTACTACTACTACTACTACTACTACTACTACTACTACTACTACTACTACTACTACTACTACTACTACTACTACTACTACTACTACTACTACTACTACTACTACTACTACTACTACTACTACTACTACTACTACTACTACTACTACTACTACTACTACTACTACTACTACTACTACTACTACTACTACTACTACTACTACTACTACTACTACTACTACTACTACTACTACTACTACTACTACTACTACTACTACTACTACTACTACTACTACTACTACTACTACTACTACTACTACTACTACTACTACTACTACTACTACTACTACTACTACTACTACTACTACTACTACTACTACTACTACTACTACTACTACTACTACTACTACTACTACTACTACTACTACTACTACTACTACTACTACTACTACTACTACTACTACTACTACTACTACTACTACTACTACTACTACTACTACTACTACTACTACTACTACTACTACTACTACTACTACTACTACTACTACTACTACTACTACTACTACTACTACTACTACTACTACTACTACTACTACTACTACTACTACTACTACTACTACTACTACTACTACTACTACTACTACTACTACTACTACTACTACTACTACTACTACTACTACTACTACTACTACTACTACTACTACTACTACTACTACTACTACTACTACTACTACTACTACTACTACTACTACTACTACTACTACTACTACTACTACTACTACTACTACTACTACTACTACTACTACTACTACTACTACTACTACTACTACTACTACTACTACTACTACTACTACTACTACTACTACTACTACTACTACTACTACTACTACTACTACTACTACTACTACTACTACTACTACTACTACTACTACTACTACTACTACTACTACTACTACTACTACTACTACTACTACTACTACTACTACTACTACTACTACTACTACTACTACTACTACTACTACTACTACTACTACTACTACTACTACTACTACT
>OZ038312.1:42899792-42908879 GCA_964035775.1 Osedax frankpressi
TAAAATACTAAAAGTAAAACCATGATTATATATATATATATAGTAAATATTATTGACAGGTATATTTAAATTCATAAATGGATTAACTATAAACGATACAAATCTATTTGTATTAACATATGTCCGGTTTAACAATACCACGCAACCCGCCAACAAATGCCTATTCAAGTAACAGGATGAACAGAACGTCGTCACCAAAGTAAGACCGGAGTTCAGAGGTTACGGTAGCCCTTGATCTTTGTGATAACAACAGTAATCCAGCGACAATGCACAATGCAATGATTTAACTAAATCGTTATGGATGATACTCGTTTTTATTATCCGGATAACAACAAGCAAATAACAGGTAAATATAGGTGAGTACGACAGTCTAGTTTGTGTGTATTTAGGTATGCCGGTGGTTATTGTATTGTGCGTGAGTGCGCTTAATTTAGCGCACGCGCGTGTGTGAGTGTGTACGTGAGTGTGTGTACGTGAATCTATGTGTGTAGCAATAGAATATTTCGAATGTATTTACAAAGATTACGAATTATATTATTTCTAATTAATATAATATTATTATTACATTTATTATATAAACTTCATTTTTAATACAAATCTATTTATTAGAGAATTCTCGAAGGGAAAAAGAATCACTAAAATCACAAATTTCGTTGATTTGAATATTAATAATTTATATAATAGAGATTACTTAAATGATTTGAAACAATGGCGTGGTCAGGCAGTGGTCAGGACATGTACAGGTCTTTTAGAAACGACTTAAAGATGACATTATTTACTATTAAAATTAAAGCAATTCGTAAAAATGTCTCAGTTATACTGTTATTGTAATTATGCAATTGTAATCATGTAATTGTAATTATGTAATTGTAATTATGTAATTGTAATTATGTAATTGTAATTATGTAATTGTAATTATGTAATTGTAATTACGTAATTGTAATTATGTAATTGTAATTATCTTATTGTAATTATTTTATTGTAAATATTTAATATATAAGAGAAGCATAAAGCAAATCAAATGCAATATTTGCATTTGTTGGTTGTTTTTATTTTCATTTTATAAACGTATTAGTAATTCTTAATATAGAAATAGTTCCAAAAAAATGTATCATTCGTTTCGATGATTTCAAATAAAAAAAAATTCTAATTTTCGGGAGTATAAAAAGATTCACTAGTTTAAAAGATTTCTAAATATTTGATAAGTAATAGAGAAAATCTGCTTACAATCTCGACTACAATTAATTAATTAACGGTCAGTTCATATCGGAATATAAACACAGAAAACCACGACAATCTTTAATCGGACTCTATCAATTCATTCAATGATAATATGAATAGCTTACAACTAATCTTAGATCTGCAAATTAAGGAGTAAACCTTTGAAGTGTTTGTGTCAAGGAATTTCATTATTTGCACTTCGATTAGAAAGGAATGCGAACGATCGTATTTGTATTGCTGAAACATGCAGTATACCACGTCACAGGGTTGGTCACGCCCTTAGCCACGCCCTTAGCCACGCCCTTAGCCACGCCCTTCGCCACACCTCACCGCACTCCTCACCGCACCGAGATCAAGGTAATCTACTGAAGTATGAGATGATATGTGAACTATGCGTCATTATATTAAACTTATTATTCTAGGTCACTTAGCTCTGATGTCTAACCAAGGACTTAGTTAAGGGCTTAGTTAGGGGTGTATTTAAGGGCGTAGTTAAGTGGCATAGTTAAGGGCGTAGTTAGGGGCGTAGTTTAGGGCGTAGTTAAGGGCGTAATTAAGGGCTTAGTTAAGGGCGTAGTTAAGAGTGTAGTTAAGGGTGTAGTTAAGGGTGTAGTTAAGGGTGTAGTTAAGGGCTTAGTTAGGGGCGTAGTTAGGGGTGTAGTTAAGGGCGTAGTTAAGGGCGTAGTTAAGGGCGTAGTTAAGGGCGTAGTTAAGGGTGCAGATAAGGGTGTAGTTAAGGGCTTAGTTAGGGGCGTAGTTAGGGGTGTATTTAAGGGCGTAGTTAAGGGCGTAGTTAAGGGTGTAGTTAAGGGCGTAGTTAAGGGTGTAGTTAAGGGTGTAGTTAAGGGCTTAGTTAGGGGCGTAGTTTAGGGGCGTAGTTAAGGGGGTAGTTAGGGGCATAGTTAGGGGTGTAGTTAAGGACAGTTAGGGGTATAGTTAAGGGGTCCTTATCAAGTGGTTAGGGTCGTGATTAATAGTTAGTTATGGCAGTGTTATGGGTAAGATACGGTAGTACTAGTATTGTTTATTGGTATATATAACATGTACTAGGGTTTACGTGGATTTTGTCGAATTAAAGTTTATTAGAAATTTGCAGAGATTTAACAAGAGAGCGTTACATGTCGGTTATTTTTGCGGGTCGGGTGTAGGGGCTTAGTGTCCGAGATCGTCGTAGATCGTCGTAGAGGTATGCAGGCGACGAGCCCGGGTGGGTCGGATACGCTGAATACACAGTACTCGGTATTCGGATCGAAGTAGGGGTGCGGCACGACGTCTCCGGATAAAGATAACGGCTGCAGACTATCCCACGGCCGTTAACCGATTACGAAAGGCGCCATTTCTTATCGCCCGTTGTATCGCATCTTCTCGGCTGACCGCGATTCGAGGCGCACACGCATTCGCGCCCGTAATTGGCGCACTCGAAGGGTCGCACACCGGACACCGCGCTCTACTTCGTGCGCAATGGCGAGCCGCACTCGACACCCGCACACCGCACACCGCACACCGCACACCGCACACCGCACACCGCACACAGCATTCTTATTATTCAATAATTTATATATAATATTCAATATATCATTATTTTGAAATATTGTATATGTCTTATAGTACATTCAACTCGACTATACTTAATTAGGGTATACTCCAGGGATGTAAGTAATATTAATACCAATAGTTCTAATACTAACTCTAACACTAGCTCTAATACTAACTTTAACACTAGCTCTATCACTAGATATAATACTAGCTCTAACATTAGCTCTAATATTAGATCTAACATTAGCTTTAACATTAGCTCTAACATTAGCATAAATATTAGCTCTAACATTAGCTCTAACACTAGCTCTAACACTAGCTCTAACACTAGCCCTAATACTAGCTCTAACATTAGCTCTAACATTAGCTCTAACAATATATCTAACATTAACTCTAACATTAGCTCTAACATTAGTTCTAACATTAGCTCTAAAATTAGCTCTAAAATTAGCTCTAAGATTAGCTCTAACATTAGCTCTAACATAAGCTCTAACACTAGCTCTAACACTAGATCTAATATTAGCTCCAACATTAGCTCTAACATTAGCTCTAACATTAGCTCTAACATTAGCTCTAACATTAGCTCTAACATTAGCTCTAACATTAGCTCTAACATTAGCTCTAACATTAGCTCTAACATTAGCTCTAAAATTAGCTCTAAAATTAGCTCTAAAATTAGCTCTAACATTAGCTCTAATACTATTTCTAATAGTAGATCTAACATTAGCTCTAACACTAGCTCTAATACTAGCTCTAACATTAGATCTAACATTAGCTCTAACACTAGATCTAACATTAGCTAAAACATTAGCTCTAACATTAGCTCTAACATTAGTTCTACCATTATCTTTAACATTAGATCTAACACTAGATCTTAGCTCTATATATAAATATTGTAGAAGTGAATATAATGAAATGGTTGAGGTCATTCGAGTTATGGTTGATTTCCCATTAGCATTCAAAGTACTGCAGTAGTATTTAAAGTATTATAGTGGCATGTAGAATACATCATTGTACTCGGGATGTATTGTATTCTGTACTTCACCTGAACATATTCATAGGAGATAAGATCTAAAGAGTCACTGTACTTTGCAATTCATAAATTCAATGTGAATATTTATAGTTTTTTATATTTTTATGTTATGTATTTATGAAAGTTTTTTGGATATTATCAATATATATAATTATAATATATGTATATATATATATATATATATATATATATATATATATATATATTTATATATATATAATATGTTGTCATTTCCTCTTTTTTTGCACATACAATTTGACATAATGTGAACATTATAAATATATATAATTAATTATATATTAATTGTTTATCTTAGTTCTGATTTTTACATTTTCTAAATTGCTAATTAATAAGTAATTATGTCGTGAAATGTTATTTCAAGCAATTCAAGAAAACCAACATGTTTGTAATGGTTTGAATACGTTAATTGTATTGTTGATTATTAATTATTATTATTGTTGTTTCAAAAGAAATATTCACATTCTCGGTTATCATCTTAGTAAATTAAGAAATTGAATTGAATTCCCACTGTTGCGTGAAACTGATTGTAAATTGCATAGATTTGACGAATACAGGTAATAACAGCTTTTCTATCAAAGTATTATGCTTTTATTCGTTGAGATTTATAGCAATTTAATAACTTCCGAAACTGAAAACCACAAAAGAAACTATTTCACAACTATGTTCATATGATCTTTGGATATTTCTAAGCCCCTTTCGTATTCAATGGATTGATTTGTACATTGACACGGTAACATGTACAGTGTACACTGTACACTGTACAGTGCGTACACTATACACTGTACAGTTCGTACACTATACGGTGCACACTATTCACTGTACACTGTACACTGTACACAGTACAATGTACATTATGCAATGTACACTATACATTCTGTATGATACTGTTTCAGATATATCCGTATAGATTATTAGATTATTAGATAACTAAAGTCTTTGAGCAGTAGAGGTATTTATAATATCGATGTGTAGATATATTTCACGTATTTCACGTACAGGTAATCTGCATATAAAACGAATGTAAAACGTGTATCTAGAATTGCATCTAAAGTAGTTTGGCTTAAAAGGATATTATAAATTATATTATAAATTAAATTTTACATTATGTTCAAAATCGTTATCAAATTAAACGATGCATTTTATTATTATGAATCTTTTTAGCAACATTTATTTTAAACAAAATGTAAAATATCTCAATGACGTATTACACTTATATATATATATATATATATATATATATATATATATATATATAATGAATATATTAGATACTTATATGTCGTCCCACAATTTGTTATATAAAAATGTTATTAGGTTTTACAAATGTATAAATATTACATATCCTACTATTAAATACCCATACATAACTTATAAGTAGTTACATTCCTAATACACGCAATAATTATAATGTAGTCAACAATAGTTAACTTATGTAATAACTGCCTTACGTAATATTGTTAAGTTCTGCGACTTATTTCAATAAACATTTTAATACTTGTATTTCTTTTATTTTTTATTAATTTCATAATTATCTGTTACCATTTGTTATTGAGTTATCATGGTAATTTCATATCAGAGGAGTAGTTAGATGTTCGACTGCATTGCACCTTTATATGGAAATTTATCAGCGCTCCTAGTGGCTTATGCAAATCCAAATTTTATATTATTTTTGGTAATTTCAAAATAGTCAAACAATATCTGTTATATTGTTATATATGTACATGTATTATATTAACTATACATGTATTATGATATAATAATAATTATTATTTATGTCGTGAATAAATTAATTATTTAAAAAATAGATACTTTAAACCATTTTATTTCTTTAAAAAAATATAATTAATTAATTTTTAAAAAAACGATTTATTATAAATATTATATATGAATATAAAGTGGGTACATATAATAATTATTAGTCATGGATATCCTAATGCGAGAATTCAAGTGATATGTTAACATACAAATTCTGATTACCATTAAGTGACTTATTTAACAAAATATTAACCTATATATAATCAAATTAAACAACAAACTATGACGGAATATTAATAATGATATATATATATATATATATATTTAAATCATATGTAAATCATGTTATATATATATTTATTTATAAATATTAATATATATATATATATATATATATATATATATATATATATATTTATAAATATATAAATGTAAATAAAATCAATTATTGTAAAGCTTGATTAAAAGGTATTAGTAAATTTAAAATAAATAAATGTATCCATTCACATTAGCAATATCCCTGATAAGGAGTAGTTCTACTTTCAATTCCAAATAACCTGCATAGTTCATGGATCACCTTAGCCTGAAAATTTCTCCACTGGACTGTGTGCATTCTACTAGAAAGTTATGTGCATATATTGGTATCATGCTTGTTAGAATTAATAAATCGCATGAATAGTCAACTATAAATAACATTATATATATTTATTATAAAAATTAAATATAATTACAATTTTTTAAAGCAGAATAAGAATTAAAATCTTGTTTGTTAATATGTAAATGTTTTTGGACTTTTTTTTAGACATTTTAGATCCATGTAGACATTATGTATAATACCCACAAGTGTATTTGAGTAGGAGCAGTTTATTTTAAAATTTTAATTTACTAAAATTCTAAAAAGAAAGAAAGAAAGAAAGAAAGAAAGAAAGAAAGAAAGAAAGAAAGAAAGAAAGAAAGAAAGAAAGAAAGAAAGAAAGAAAGAAAGAAAGAAAGAAAGAAAGAAAGAAAGAAAGAAAGAAAGAAAGAAAGAAAGAAAGAAAGAAAGAAAGAAAGAAAGAAAGAAAGAAAGAAAGAAAGAAAGAAAGAAAGAAAGAAAGAAAGAAAGAAAGAAAGAAAGAAAGAAAGAAAGAAAGAAAGAAAGAAAGAAAGAAAGAAAGAAAGAAAGAAAGAAAGAAAGAAAGAAAGAAAGAAAGAAAGAAAGAAAGAAAGAAAGAAAGAAAGAAAGAAAGAAAAGAAAGAAAGAAAGAAAGAAAGAAAGAAAGAAAGAAAGAAAGAAAGAAAGAAAGAAAGAAAGAAAGAAAGAAAGAAAGAAAGAAAGAAAGAAAGAAAGAAAGAAAGAAAGAAAGAAAGAAAGAAAGAAAGAAAGAAAGAAAGAAAGAAAGAAAGAAAGAAAGAAAGAAAGAAAGAAAGAAAGAAAGAAAGAAAGAAAGAAAGAAAGAAAGAAAGAAAGAAAGAAAGAAAGAAAGAAAGAAAGAAAGAAAGAAAGAAAGAAAAAGAAAGAAAGAAAGAAAGAAAGAAAGAAAGAAAGAAAGAAAGAAAGAAAGAAAGAAAGAAAGAAAGAAAGAAAGAAAGAAAGAAAGAAAGAAAGAAAGAAAGAAAGAAAGAAAGAAAGAAAGAAAGAAAGAAAGAAAGAAAGAAAGAAAGAAAGAAAGAAAGAAAGAAAGAAAGAAAGAAAGAAAGAAAGAAAGAAAGAAAGAAAGAAAGAAAGAAAGAAAGAAAGAAAGTTAAAAATAACTAATATCGTTTATAAAGTGAACAAAGTCCAATTGAATAGTCATGCTGCCATTGAGTAGTCATAATTTATATTAAAAGTATATAGATAATTGCATATTTGTATTACTATTTATTGATAGTGTTATTTTAACATAATTATTATACTGCTACTGTGATTAATTAAAATTTATTGTATATAATTTCTTTTTAACAACGTAATAACATTTATGCATACGAATAACCTTTTATAACTAAATAACTTATAGAAATAATAAAATAATAATTGAAAATATTACTTTTTTTTTTAACAAAGTTAGATTTTAGTTACGTAATTGTAAGAGATAATTTATCACACGTTTAACTCTTTAGCTAAATTATAATGCACAATAGTGTTTTATTTTAATTTTTGTTCACCAAAGATCTATTAACAATTAGGGAAATTTTCATATATTGTTTAATTCATATATTTAGTTTAATATATGAAGTAAGAATATGATAATTTGGTTAATAAGATAAAGTGATACATGGGATAACAACAGTTTAAGTTAAGTAACTTTAACTTAATAACTTTTATGAGTATGAGTGATATTATATTTAAATTTGAAGAACGGATATTTTTTATAAAATAAATACATATTTATTCTAATTTATAAAAATTACTAAATCATGTTGTTTGTATCCCGTAGAAATAATAAAATGATTAGTGTTATTAACTTGACAAACTCTAAGATTTTAAAGAATCATCATTGACTTGAATATTATAAAATTAATCGCACTATATTTTATAAATCCGTTACACCATATTTTTACACATTATATAAATATTTAATCAAAATACATTTGGATTTGTAATCTAAACATACTTACAACTGTTTCATTATATAATAATCTATTGGTGAACTGATTAGAACATTTGATAAATATCAGTTAATTCGTAATTATAAAATAATATTCGTAAACATTTGCCTTTAATATCACACTAGCATTTGTGAAAAAATCTACAGAGATATTAGAATTCAAATTATATTCAGTTAGAAAAATTAAAAATATTCGATAAGATTAAACGAATATTATTTGAACCATAATAAAAATATTAATTTATATCGGCGATACATTAATACTTTACTAATAATTCACTCTCAACATATCTTTAACTCATTTGTAATTATTATAGAAATTGAGACTACACAAATAATATATATTCTAATACAAATATATAATTATCTTCGCTTATTATAATCCTCTTCAGAAAAAAACGGTAAGAAAAATAACCAAAATGATCTGGAGAAAATATAACTTAATTGTATATAATTGTATATAAACCTCTATTTAAAACTAAAAATATTATGATATGATCAATAAGATTACAATATTTGATTAACATTACGATATTTGAACAATAATGTTGGTTAAGATTCAAATAATGATGAAACAAAGTTACCATTAATAATGTTGGTTAAGATTCAAATAATGATGAAACAAAGTTACCATTTATCAAAAATTCGCAATTTTCTCTTTTCAGTTCGTAGAAAGAACTAAAATATTCTTCAAAAGCTAAAATTTAAAAATTAAAAATCCAAATTCCAAATTCATTAGAATTATCTATAAAGAAGAATTTTAAAATCAGATTTAATGCTATGGTGTTTTCAAAAACGGATATCAATTTTTGTATTTAAACAATTTCTATCAATAGTTATTTTATTTCGTTATCAATTTTGTATACATATTTCCTTATCGTAAAACTATTAATTCTGAATATACGTAGTAGAATTAAAGTAAAGTGGCAACCTACTTTAATAGATGATTGG
>OZ038312.1:42909079-42949079 GCA_964035775.1 Osedax frankpressi
ATATAGTATCTATGGAGTACACTTCATTATTTAAACATATGCGATATTTAGATTAAATTAAAGTAAAAATAAATAATAGTATACAATATTTTAATAGATTTGATGCAGATTTTGAAATTATTAACATGAAATAAACAAGTATTATATGTTACCAAATTTGTTATTGTTTTATATAATTTCACATATTTGTATAAAGATCTAAATCAAATCTATGAATAAAACATATATTATACCACATGTACTTGAATATCATTGATAATGTCTATAATCAATGATATTTACGTTAACGAAAAGGAAGCAATACTTTACAAAAAAAAATATAATTATATATGTATAATATATTTATAGATTATACAGTAATCATGTAAATAAATTATAAATTAATAATAAATATGTATTAAGCATACTATTTATCATATGACTGAATATACAAAAAATGTTTCTTGTTCGTGGATTAGAGAAAATTATTGCTGATAAAGATATCAAAAAGAATAGTAATTCTAAACTTAAAAAAGCTTGTGAAGCTGCTTTAGGTACACTATTACAATATAATCTATAATGGTTATCGTATACTACTACTACAATGAATAATATATATTTACAAATCGATATTTTAATTAAAATGTATATAATTTTATTTCAAATATTGTGAGATCGATATCTTTAATATTATAAATTCGTATATACTCAACATGTATACAACATAAAATATGATTTACGATAATTTAAATGTCTAGATTTTAATAAGCAATTGATTTGAGATTTGACTAAAAAGAGATTCATGTATATACATACACGTATACTCAACATTAACAAATCATACTGGATTTATACTATCGAGATAATAACCCATTTTATTAGTATTTTATTATTATTGATCTTAATTAATATAATTTTTAAAATTTTAGCTATACTCTAAATATAAAAGAAACATCATTAATTACATAATTTTAACTTAAAAACATTTTAATGTATTTTATATATATATATATATTGTATATACATTTTCAAACATATTTTTTTAATATCAATTAAATAATTTCACTCTAGGTGAAATTAATACATCTATAAAAGAAAGGTTATTATTAATTATTACAAAAGTATTAAAATGTATTATATTTAATATTAAATTTGTAAAGATTAATGGAAGCCTAATTTAGATTTTGCGTAAATAAATGATTTATCGTATGAATTTTAAGATCACCTTGCATATTTATAATCAGAGATGGAGTCACTGAGACCTCACATGTCCTTCCACAACAAAGCGAAGCGGAATGTGTCGTCTCTCAGGCGGACAAACATTTCCTACCATTCGAGTTGGCCTGCCAATCGAGATGCAATCGGATTGTTATCATATCGCTGGACTGTCTTCAGGTGTTATTTGCCATTCTCGCGTTTCTCGTGCTTTACTCCTTCTAATTAATAATCTCAAATATTGCCATACGACCGAATTGTTCAATGAGTTTACTTTTCATTTATCAAATGGAATTTTTTTTCTAAATATATTTTAAGAGCGATATACCTCTTCGTCGCCGCGACTCCCGGCTTTCCCCCCATCTCCCGGCTTTCCCCCCATCTCCCGGCTTTCCCCCATCCCCCGAGTAATTTGCCCCGCGCGCATCAGAAACTCATTGCTTACGGACAACTGCGCGGCACGCAAGAGGAGATGCCCGCAGCTTCACCTGGTGAACAAGCTGGAGTATCCCCGGCCAATCAGAATCCACGAAGACTTATTGATCGAGTGGTCGCCGTGATATGCGCTTGTTTCATTGGACCACAGACTGACGACGGAATTCAACTGCAAGTCATCAAGGTTTGCGGAGTTGATCTTTCTACCCACTCCTACCCACTCCGACCCACTCCTACCCGATCCTACCCGCTTCTACCCGATCCATCCTACTCCTACCCGCTCCTACCCGCTCCTACCCACTCCTACCAACTCCTACCCACTCCGACCTACTCCGACCTACTCCGACCCACTCCTAACCACTCCGACCCGGTACTACCCGCTCCTACCCGCTCCTACCCGCTCCTACCCGCTCCTACCCACTCCTACCCACTCCGACCTACTCCTACCCGCTCCTACCCGCTCCTACCCACTCCTACCCACTCCGACCTACTCCTACCCGCTCCGACCTACTCTTACCCACTCCTACCCACTCTGACCTACTCCTACCCACTCCTACCCACTCTGACCTACTCCTACCCGCTCCTACCCGCTCCTACCCACTCCTAACCGTTCCTACCCATTCCTACCCACTCCTACCCGCTCCTACCTACTCTTACCCACTTCTACCCGCTCCTACCCGCTCCTACCCACTCCTAACCGTTCCTACCCATTCCTACCCACTCCTACCCACTCCGACCTACTCCTACCCGCTCCTACCCGCTCCTACCCACTCCTAACCGTTCCTACCCATTCCTACCCACTCCTACCCACTCCGACCTACTCCTACCCGCTCCTACCCGCTCCTACCCACTCCTAACCGTTCCTACCCATTCCTACCCACTCCTACCCACTCCTACCCACTCCGACCTACTCCGACCCACTCCTATCCACTCCGACCCGCTCCTACCCACTCCTACACTCAATTCCTACCGACACTTAACCTCGCCCCATCTTACACCCTATTCATCCAATACCACTTAGGCCTTACTAACGGTGGTAACCGCCACTACGTGCGAGATCCACGAAGGTACCATTCTGCAAGCCGTGCGCACCACTTTCAATATCCAGTTGGCATCTCGCAACCTAATCAACCAGACCACGGCGAAGGCAACGTTGACTCAAATGCTCAATGTGATCTTCACACGGATGGAATACCAGGCTGCTGTTAGCGTTTACTTAGCCCCATTACTAGTGCTACCCTACCCCTACTACTAGTGCTACCCCCATTACTAGTGCTACCCCCATTACTATTGCTACCCTACCCCTACTACTAGTGCTACCCTACCCACACTACTAGTGCTACCCTACCCCCACTACTAGTGCTACCCTACCCCCACTACTAGTGACACCCTACCCCCACTACTAGTGCTACCCTACCCCTACTACTAGTGCTACCCTACCCCCACTACTACTAGTCCTACCCTACTCCCACTACTAGTGCTACCCTACCCACACTACTAGTGCTACCCTACCACTACTACTAGTGCTACCCTACCCCCACTACTAGTGCTACCCTGCCCCCACTACTAGTGCTACCCTACCACACTACTACTAGTGCTACCCTACCACACTACTAGTGCTACCCTGCCCCCACTACTAGTGCTACCCTACCACACTACTACTAGTGCTACCCTACCACACTACTAGTGCTACCCTACCCCACACTAGTAGTGCTACCCTACCCCCATTACTAGTGCTACCCTACCACTACTACTAGTGCTACCCCACCCCCATTACTAGTGCTACCCTACCCCCACTACTAGTGCTACCCTACCCCCACTACTAGTGCTACCCTACCCCAACTACTAGTGCTACCCTACCCCACTACTACTAGTGCTACCCTACCCCCACTACTAGTGCTACCCTACCCCCATTACTAGTGCTACCCTACCCCCACTACTAGTGCTACCCTACCCCAACTACTAGTGCTACCCTACCCCCACTACTAGTGCTACCCTACCCCCACTACTAGTGCTACCCTACCCCCACTACTAGTGCTACCCTACCACACTACTAGTGCTACCCTACCCCACTACTAGTGCTACCCTACCTCCACTACTAGTGCTACCCCCACAACTAGTGCTACCCTACCACACTACTAGTGCTACCCTACCCATACTACTAGTGCTACCCTACCCCCACTTCTAGTGCTACCCTACCCCCACTACTAGTGCTACCCTACCCCCACTACTAGTGCTACCCTACCACACTAATAGTGCTACCCTACCCCTACTACTAGTGCTACCCTACCACACTACTAGTGCTACCCTACCCCCACTAATAGTGCTACCCTACCCCCACTACTAGTGCTACCCTACCCCTACTACTAGTGCTACCCTACCCCCACTACTAGTGCTACCCTACCACACTACTAGTGCTACCCTACCCCTACTACTAGTGCTACCCTACCCCCACTACTAGTGCTACCCTACCCCCACTACTAGTGCTACCCTACCCCCACTACTAGTGCTACCCTACCACTACTACTATTGCTACCCTACCACACTACTAGTGCTACCCTACCCCCACTACTAGTGCTACCCTACCCCCACTACTAGTGCTACCCTACCCATACTACTAGTGCTACCCTACCCCCACTTCTAGTGCTACCCTACCCCCACTACTAGTGCTACCCTACCCCCACTACTAGTGCTACCCTACCCCCACTACTACTAGTGCTACCCTACCCCTACTACTAGTGCTACCCTACGCCCACTACTAGTGCTACCCTACCCCTACTACTAGTGCTACCCTACCCCCACTACTAGTGCTACCCTACCCCCACTACTAGTGCTACCCTACCCCCACTAATAGTGCTACCCTACCCCCACTACTAGTGCTACCCTACCCCTACTACTAGTGCTACCCTACCACACTACTAGTGCTACCCTACCCCCACTAATAGTGCTACCCTACCCCCACTACTAGTGCTACCCTACCACACTAATAGTGCTACCCTACCCCTACTACTAGTGCTACCCTACCACACTACTAGTGCTACCCTACCCCCACTAATAGTGCTACCCTACCCCCACTACTAGTGCTACCCTACCCCCACTACTAGTGCTACCCTACCCCTACTACTAGTGCTACCCTACCCCCACTACTAGTGCTACCCTACCCCCACTACTAGTGCTACCCCCACTACTAGTGCTACCCTACCCCCACTACTAGTGCTACCCTACCCCCACTACTAGTGCTACCCCCACTACTAGTGCTACCCTACCACACTAATAGTGCTACCCTACCCATACTACTAGTGCTACCCTACCCCCACTACTAGTGCTACCCTACCCCCACTACTAGTGCTACCCCCACTACTAGTGCTACCCTACCCCCACTACTACTAGTACTACCCTACCCCCACTACTAGTGCTATCCTACCCCCACTACTACTAGTGCTACCCTACCCCCACTACTAGTGCTACCCTACCCCTACTACTAGTGCTACCCCCACTACTAGTGCTACCCTACCCCCACTACTAGTGCTACCCTACCCCCACTACTAGTGCTACGCCCACTACTAGTGCTACCCTACCCCCACTACTAGTGCTACCCTACCCCCACTACTAGTGCTACCCTACCCGCACTACTAGTGCTACCCTACCCCCACTACTAGTGCCACCCTACCCCCACTACTAGTGCTACCCTACCACACTACTACTAGTGCTACCCTACCACTACTACTAGTGCTACCCTACCCCCACTACTAGTGCTACCCTACCACACTACTAGTGCTACCCTACCCCTACTACTAGTGCTACCCCCACTACTAGTGCTACCCTACCACACTACTAGTGCTACCCTACCCCTACTACTAGTGCTACCCTACCCCCACTACTAGTGCTACCCTACCCCCACTACTAGTGCTACCCTACCCCCACTACTAGTGCTACCCTACCCCTACTACTACTAGTGCTACCCTACCACACTAATAGTGCTACCCTACCCCTACTACTAGTGCTACCCTACCACTACTACTAGTGCTACCCTACCCCCTCTACTAGTGCTACCCTACCCCCACTACTAGTGCTACCCTACCACTACTACTAGTGCTACCCTACCCCCACTACTACTAGTGCTACCCTACACCCACTACTAGTGCTACCTTACCCTACTACTAGTGCTACCCTACCATCACTACTAGTGCTACCCTACTCCACTACTAGTGCTACCCTACCACACTACTAGTGCTACCCTACCACACTACTACTAGTGCTACCCTACCCCTACTACTAGTGCTACCCTACCCCTACTACTAGTGCTACCCTACCATCACTACTAGTGCTACCCTACTCCACTACTAGTGCTACCCTACCACACTACTAGTGCTACCCTACCACACTACTACTAGTGCTACCCTACCCCTACTACTAGTGCTACCCTACCCCTATTACTAGTGCTACCCTACCACACTACTAGTGCTACCCTACCCCTACTACTAGTGCTACCCTACCCCCACTACTAGTGCTACCCTACCACACTACTAGTGCTACCCTACCCCTACTACTAGTGCTACCCCCACTACTAGTGCTACCCTACCACACTACTAGTGCTACCCTACCCACACTACTAGTGACACCCTACCCCCACTACTAGTGCTACCCTACCCCTACTACTAGTGCTACCCTACCACACTACTACTAGTGCTACCCTACCCCCACTACTAGTGCTACCCTACCCCTACTACTAGTGTTACCCTACCCCCACTACTGGTGCTACCCTACCCCCATTACTAGTGCTACCCTACCCCCACTACTAGTGCTACCCTACCACACTACTACTAGTGCTACCCTACCCCTACTACTAGTGCTACCCTACCCCTACTACTAGTGCTACCCTACCACACTACTAGTGCTACCCTACCCCCACTACTAGTGCTACCCTACCACACTACTAGTGCTACCCTACCACACTACTAGTGCTACCCTACCCCCACTACTAGTGCTACCCTACCCCTACTACTAGTGCTACCCTACCCCCACTACTAGCCAGACCCTAGCTCACACTTCTTACCCCAATATTACCCACATTAATACTCCTAACTTAGCTCTATAGGCCCCCACTGCCTAATCTACTACTATCTTTACTAGGAGCACTACTCTAGACCCATCATTACTAGCCCAACACCTCACCCCATAGCTCCACTCCCCATAGCTCCACTCCCCATAGCTCCACAACATATTAGCAACAATAGCTTTACCATATTGTCTGTACCCCATTGTCTAGTACAATGGTGTACAGACATTGTCATAACTGTGTACTACAGTAGCTAACAATAGTGATGATAAGCAATTGTATCTCTTGATTATTAAATATGTTATCTATATACATTATCTATAATCATTATCTATATACATTATCTATATACATTATCTATATATATTATCTATATACATTATCTATATACATTTTCTATATACATTATCTATATACATTATCTATATACATTATCTATATACATTATCTATATACATTATGTATATACATTATCTCTATACATTATCTATATACATTATCTATATACATTATCTATATACATTATCTATATACATTATCTATATACATTATCTATATACATTATCTATATACATTATCTATATACATTATCTATATACATTATCTATATACATTATCTATATACATTATCTATATACATTTTCTATATACATTATCTATATACATTATCTATATACATTATCTATATACATTATCTATATACATTATCTATGTACATTATCTATATACATTATGTATATACATTATCTCTATACATTATCTATATACATTATCTATATACATTATCTATATACATTATCTATATACATTATCTATATACATTTTCTATATACATTATCTATATACATTATCTATATACATTATCTATATACATTATCTATATACATTATGTATATACATTATCTCTATACATTATCTCTATACATTATCTATATACATTATCTATATACATTATCTATATACATTATCTATATACATTATCTATATACATTATCTATATACATTATCTATATACATTATCTATATACATTATCTATATACATTATCTATATACATTATCTATATACATTATCTATATACATTATCTATATACATACTAACCTATTTATAACATATATTTGTATAACATATTCATTAAGCAATTAATCAATTTCTTGATGTATGTAAGTTTATTCAAATTTAAACAAAAAGCATTTTATTGATATAATGATTGTATTATAATTGAGAACTGTATTCTGTATAAGAATTCTTGTGCCTGGTCAAGGAGTGTTAACAATTGCAACAATTGCAATTATATAACCAATTATAGATTTATAATGTGTATAATATAATGTTTATAATGTGTATAATGTATTATAAGAGAATAGTAAAAATAAGGCAAAAGGAGATCAATAAAATATCATCTGTTTTATTTTATTATAATATTAAACTTATTTGTATATTATCTTATCTTATCTTATTCTTATTGTTTAAGAAATAGATAATTATAATATAGTTATATCATAAAATATAAGTATATAAGTATAGTAATAGTAATATAAGTATATAACTTTATTCCATATAACTTTATATCCTTACTTCCATTATAATAATAAAATAATTGTTATAGTGGAATTATTGATATAATTATTGATATTAAATACTTTAAAATACAATACTATAAGTATGTGTTTAGTCTCATCATTGTGGAATAAAGTATTACATATTATATTTATAACAGAATATCATATTCAATATATCAGAAAAATGTGAATCTTGTCAAAAGTATGAAATTTAATAAATCTAATTTTCCATAAAAATACTTTTCTAAAGAAATAAAATATTTTCAAAATAATGAATTATAGGAAATGTGTATTAATATTAATACTCTGTATTATACACATAATAAATATCATGATACTGGAGTATTATATTTAATTGAAAACTATATCTTATATTATATTATATTATATTATACTATAGAATTTCCTATATTGCATGGAGTTGATTTAATTGATATTTTTATAATCTTTCTGATTGATGACACTATATACAGCTACAAGATTCAATACAAATCCGCTATAATCTGTACCATTTTAATTACAATTGTTATCTGGTTATGATTAATTGAATATCATTATAGAATAAGTATTTTGTATATTTTGATAATAATTTTTCCTTTTTTTTAACAATAAATTACTTTTTATTGTAGCTTCTTTATGAACAATATTATAAACATCAAATAAGATAATAAAGGTACAATATTAATTGCTGTATCTTAGATTGAATGTAGAAAAACTGTATTAACGATTGTTGTGAATTGAAATGATTATTGCTACCCGGCAGTGAGAAATGTATCGCAAAACAATGATTTAGTTAGGCTCTCCTGAAGGATGCGATTAAAAATAACAATTTTATATATTCATAATATTATATTAAACAAAAATGTGAGTTTAAATATATTTTTATTTAATATCATTTTATCGACTTTGCATATAAAATATTTTAAAGGTACTATATTTTCTTATGGTTGTAAAGATAATAAAGATAAGAAAGATAATGGAGCTTGGTAACAATAGAATATATTACATATAATATGAATAATATATTAATTATAGATTATAATTGAACACAATTTCATATTTAAAATTATAACATATTTACTAAATACTAAGTATTGAATTAGTTTAAATTCCATCTATATTTTAAGAATACAAAATTTACTTTTACGAGAAAGTTTTAATGTGTGATTTAATGTACACCAAAGAAAACAGACTTTATTCCTAGTAACCTAATAGTATTAGGAATAGCAAAATTTCCAAATATTTCACCTATGATTGTACTCATCAAAGTACCCTACAGAAAATAGAACACTTCTGTGGTTTGAAATAATGATTGCGTCTCCATTTGAAAAGAGATATTAGATAAAAAAGTTATTGTAAACTTTGATCCCTATATATTGTTTACAATGTATAATAGCTAACTTTATTTACAAATAGTGATACTTTCAAATGTCGATCATACATTTAAACTTTACATAACTCAAAGAGTTAGTTTTCAACAATAAACAATAACTTAAAATACATTTATACTTTACATAACTCAAAGAGTTAGTTTTCAACAATAAACAATAACTTAAAATACATTTATACTTTACATAACTCAAAGAGTTAGTTTTCAACAGTAAACAGTAACTTAAAATACATTTATACTTTACATAACTCAAAGAGTTAGTTTTCAACAATAAACAATAACTTAAAATACGTTTATACTTTACATAACTCAAAGAGTTAGTTTTCAACAGTAAACAGTTACTTAAAATACGTTTATACTTTACATAACTCAAAGAGTTAGTTTTCAACAATAAACAATAACTTAAAATACATTTATACTTTACATAACTCAAAGAGTTAGTTTTCAACAATAAACAATAACTTAAAATACATTTATACTTTACATAACTCAAAGAGTTAGTTTTCAACAATAAACAATAACTTAAAATACATTTATACTTTACATAACTCAAAGAGTTAGTTTTCAACAATAAACAATAACTTAAAATACATTTATACTTTACATAACTAAAAGAGTTAGTTTTCAACAGTAAACAGTAACTTAAAATACATTTATACTTTACATAATTCAAAGAGTTAGTTTTCAACAGTAAACAGTAACTTAAAATACATTTATACTTTACATAACTAAAAGAGTTAGTTTTCAACAGTAAACAGTAACTTAAAATACATTTATACTTTACATAACTAAAAGAGTTAGTTTTCAACAGTAAACAGTAACTTAAAATACAAATGGTGGTGCAAGATTTGTTTGCTCGAAGCAAAGAAATCAACTCGAATCTGATTTTCTAAATAAATAGTGTAATTCGATTGTTTATGTTTTTTCGTCGTTTTTACATTGATTTAGAGATTTACACTTCCCTCTAGAGATTGGCTGCTAAACTGCAAATCCCCGACAAGGTTACGAAGCAAACTCGAGGCAATGACTGCTTGTTGCAATTTTTCTTCATTTTTAAACACGGTAGAAATTTTCTTGCTTTTCTAAGAAAAGTAGTTTTATATATTTTTGTTTTATCGTGCGATTGCGTATACAATATTTTATGTTTATTTATTCCGTTATCTGGATTTTTAATTGTTAGCGGAATTGTTATCGATATCATTTTAATTCTGTTTCATTTTATTCCTTTTTAGTCGGAAAATGAAGAAGAAGAAAAATTAAAAAACATCGGAATTGAAATCAATATTCAAGTTTGTGTTTTAATCTTATCTAGTGAATAGTGTTGGTATTTGACTATATTACTTATTCTAGCATAGATTAATTCGAAAGCTATTATTAGGATACCTACAATAGTAGTTTGAAAGATTTTTTAATAATAAATACTTTATTTATGAAATCACAGTCGGAAGAAACGCAGAATAAAGAAAGTTTTTCCACTGAAATTAATGATATTAAGGTTTAAATAAATTAATTTTGAGAAAGCATTTATTTTTGATATAGTTACTTATATATATATATATAACATAGTAATTACATATGTAACTAATGCTTTACTATAAGTATTATTTTATAAAGATAATAAAGATAATAAATGTATTTTTTTTAAATCACAATTCATATCCATCCCTAAATTCTATTAATCGAGTATTCAATTATTTATTTCATTATTATAAAATATTGATTTTCTTTTCATTAATATTTTAATTATTATTATTTTTAAATATTTTTTTCACCATTATTTTCTAAAAATAATAAACACTAATTTTATTTTATAAGAATATTGAATTTTTGTAATATAAATTGTAAGTCTTTTTGTTTTCAACTGAAATATCCACAATTACTTTATATCTGTTTGCATATTAATTGTAATTTACATATTAAAATTGTAAATTTAATTATAATCTATATATTTTACATTTATCAAAGAATAAATCCAATTTAAAAAAATGGACATCCCAAAAAATATCTAAATTACAATAATTATAAAAAAAAGTAGGTTATCAATAATAATTTTTATTTTGACTTATGTTCATGACCCTGGGATTAGTAATACTTAGTATTAAGTACTTAGTGTTTAGTTACTATAGTTTTACATTAGTTTCAAACTTGTTAATCTGATTAACTATCTTATAACTACTATTATATCTACTATTATAACTACCGTTGCTTTGCAAAAGAGAGTGTGTTACCTAGAAATGTTAACAGCTGATTTAGATTTTAGATGATTATATAGATTTTAGATGATTATATAGATTTTAGACGATTATCTGTTAAAATGTAGCGTACCATAATAACAATTGTCAGTGGAATGGATTAAATTAAATTTATTTCCAAAACATTTTACATAAAATGTAGTGTGTAGTGTGTAGTGTGTAGTGTAGTATGTAGCATATAGAGTGACGAAGGTAGTATGTAGAGTGTAGAGTGTAGTGTGTAGTGTAGTATGTAGGGTATAGAGTGACTAAGGTAGAGTGTAGTGTGTAGTGTGTAGAGTGTAGTGTGTAGAGTGTAGAAGGTAGTGTTTAGAGTGTAGAAGGTAGTGTGTAGAGTGTAGAAGGTAGAGTGTAGAAGGTAGTGTGTAGAGTGTAGAAGGTAGAGTATAGAAGGTAGTGTGTAGAAGGTAGTGTGTAGAGTGTAGAAGGTAGAGTGTAGAAGGTAGTGTGTAGAGTGTAGAAGATAGTGTTTAGAGTGTAGAAGGTAGTGTGTAGAGTGTAGAAGATAGTGTTTAGAGTGTAGAAGATAGTGTTTAGAGTGTAGAAGGTAGTGTTTAGAGTGTAGAAGGTAGTGTGTAGAAGGTAGTGTTTAGAGTGTAGAAGGTAGTGTGTAGAAGGTAGTGTGTAGTGTGTAGAGTGTAGAGTGTAGAAGGTAGTGTTTAGAGTGTAGAAGGTAGTGTGTAGAGTGTAGAAGGTAGTGTTTAGAGTGTAGAAGGTAGTGTTTAGAGTGTAGAAGGTAGTGTGTAGAGTGTAGAAGGTAGTGTTTAGAGTGTAGAAGGTAGTGTTTAGAGTGTAGAAGGTAGTGTTTAGAGTGTAGAAGGTAGTGTTTAGAGTGTAGAAGGTAGTGTGTAGAGTGTAGAAGGTAGTGTTTAGAGTGTAGAAGGTAGTGTTTAGAGTGTAGAAGGTAGTGTGTAGAGTGTAGAAGGTAGAGTGTAGAAGGTAGTGTGTATAGTGTAGAAGATAGTGTTTAGAGTGTAGAAGGTAGTGTTTAGAGTGTAGAAGGTAGTGTTTAGAGTGTAGAAGGTAGTGTGTAGAAGGTAGTGTTTAGAGTGTAGAAGGTAGTGTGTAGAAGGTAGTGTGTAGTGTGTAGAGTGTAGAGTGTAGAAGGTAGTGTTTAGAGTGTAGAAGGTAGTGTGTAGAGTGTAGAAGGTAGTGTTTAGAGTGTAGAAGGTAGTGTGTAGAGTGTAGAAGGTAGTGTGTAGAGTGTAGAAGGTAGTGTTTAGAGTGTAGAAGGTAGTGTTTAGAGTGTAGAAGGTAGTGTTTAGAGTGTAGAAGGTAGTGTTTAGAGTGTAGAGTGTAGAATGCAGTTGTTGAATAAAGTGGCTATCGAAAAAATATTTTAGTTTTTAAAATTCATATTTACCTAAAGTCGTATTTATATTAAAATAAAATTTAAATAACAATTATATAACATTAATTCTCTTTTAATTAACTATATTTTAATATAGTCTTAAGTAAATATCACAAATATATTAAACTATAATATAAACTTATATATTTTCATTTTATTATCTTTGATTAACAGATTTATTTTCAAAACCACAATTCATAAATAATTTGGCTCCAATTAACAGAATATTAATTATCAAATTGTACATTTTTCTAACACATATTTCTTAAAAGATATTCTCTAATAATGGAAATATTGACAAATACAATATATCTGCTGTTATCATTGCTTTGTGTGATACAGCTTTAATTTCTATTAATATTACATCAATTTTCTTCAGATTGCTTTAGACAACAGCCATCTATCAGATAATAATGGTTAGCTCCCTCTCCCTCTCCCTCTCCCTCTCCCTCTCCCTCTCCCTCTCCCTCTCCCTCTCCCTCTCCCTCTCCCTCTCCCTCTCCCTCTCCCTCTCCCTCTCCCTCTCCCTCTCCCTCTCCCTCTCCCTCTCCCTCTCCCTCTCCCTCTCCCTCTCCCTCTCCCTCTCCCTCTCCCTCTCCCTCTCCCTCTCCCTCTCCCTCTCCCTCTCCCTCTCCCTCTCCCTCTCCCTCTCCCTCTCCCTCTCCCTCTCCCTCTCCCTCTCCCTCTCCCTCTCCCTCTCCCTCTCCCTCAACCTCTCCCTCAACCTCTCCCTCAACCTCTCCCTCAACCTCTCCCTCAACCTCTCCATCTCCATCTCCATCTCCTTTTCCCTCTCCTTCATTAAAAATGACTTACAATATGTTTACCAAAAGAAGAAGTAATCACTCCCATAACTACTGCATCAGAAACGCCTACTACTACATCAGAAACGCCTACTACTGCATCAGAAACGCCTACTACTACATCAGAAACGCCTACTACTACATCAGAAACGCCTACTACTACATCAGAAACGCCTACTACTACATCAGAAACGCCTACTACTACATCAGAAACGCCTACTACTACATCAGAAACGCCTACTACAGGATCAGAAACGCCCCCTCCAATCCCATCTACATCTACTTCTGCTTCTGAAACGGATAACACAATAAATGAAACCCCATCGTCCACCCACGACCCAGATACACCCTCCCACGACCCAGATACACCCTCCAACCAGACTCCAGATACGCCTACCCAGGTTCCAGACACGCCCAACCAGGTAATAGACACGCCTACCCAGGTACAAAATACTCCTAATCGTGGCGTAGACACGCCCCCTTCGATTGGCTACAGATCCAGGGAGTCTAGCGTCGATTCTCTTGTTATCGCAAATCAAACGCAAAATGCCTTTGCAACGGTATCCAGAGAAAACTCCACCCAGGAAAGGAAAGGCTGGTATTTATTTGTAAGCTTATTAATTTGAGTTGGTAATTTTAAACCTTACAATATCATTATCACTCGGTATATTTCTTGTCTCTCTAATTCAACATTTGATATCATCGATATCTTAACAATTTTTCATGTAATTTCCTGTCCGAGTTTTAAAAGTAACATTTGTTCGTTGAGATGAATTTATTTTAAAATGATAAAAATATTATAAAATTTATTTGTCAAAGAATTAAAGATAAAAATATTTCATTATTTTTTTCAGAATCATTTTTAAGATTTATTTATATTTTAAATGATCAATTTTTAGAAATTAATATTCTTTTATATCATTAAAAATTCATAATAACTTCTTATTAAATCACGAAAGCGAGATGACATGGCAAATATATATTTACATGCATTTAATGGTAACGGATAACCGAGAAGTAGTATTTAGTGTATTATCTACGTTCGTTCGCTACTCGGACTAAATATTGAATTCGTACGAATAGCCAACGAAGGAGTCTACGCGTCTCACGACGAGGGCGCTACTTCGGAAGACTCCGCCCTCAAGGGGGCAGCACCTCCGCGCTCTACCAAGTCGGCTCTCGTGTTTGCGCACATTCTGCAGAAGGACGCTTTCCTCGTGTTTCGGTCTCTGTGCAAACTATCGATGAAACCGCTTCCCGAAGGAACCATCGACCCCAGGTTAGCAGTTCGCGACCCCCCCCCCCCCCCCGGCGCTCCCCGCTCTCTACAGGGCCCCCACCCCACCCTAGGTGCCACGAAATCCGATCCAAGGTGCTCTCGCTGCAACTGTTGCTGTCCATCCTGCAGAACAGCGGTCCGGTGTTCCGAGGCAACGAACTCTTCGTCAACGCGATTAAGCAGTACCTCTGCGTTGCCTTGAGCAAGAACGGCGCGAGTTCCGAAAGGGATGTTTTCGAGTTGTCGTTGGCCATATTCGTAAACCTGCTGGCTGACTTCAAGCACCACCTGAAGATTCAGATTGAGGTAGCGCTGGCGACAAGTTCTAGATAAAGTGGGGGTTTGGGTGGTAACGGAGGGTCTAAGGGTAGTGAGTAATCTGGCGGCGAGTAGGGGTTCTTAATTAGTGGGGGGTATATCTAAATAACATATGTCTCCATATTAATTTACTTTTATTATAATATTATTTAATTTATTATAAGATACATTTATTAAATTATTAATTTCTATTATATTATAGATATTTAGTATAATTTGTATTTTTTTTTAAAATTATTATTTAATTAATATAAAATCTTCATATATTTATAAATATGTATATCAGATATTTATAAATGATATTATATACTAGATAGTATTTGTATTATTATTATTATTGTAATTATTACAATTTTATAATGTAAGTTCAATTTAATAAATTGAAATTGAAAAATAAATTATCTATATCGTAGGGTGTAGGGTGTAAGGTAAGGGTGATCTTATATGACTTTTTTTGCGCATTTTATTTGGGAAATGTAATATATTAAATATATACC
Organism: Osedax frankpressi; assembly: GCA_964035775.1. Taxonomy (NCBI): domain Eukaryota; kingdom Metazoa; phylum Annelida; class Polychaeta; order Sabellida; family Siboglinidae; genus Osedax; species Osedax frankpressi. The sequence goes on from OZ038312.1 coordinate 42,925,220, forward strand.
TTTATAAACATGGTGTTAATTTATTTTTTAATTTGGACAATTTTTGATTTAGCAATGGTAAATTAAATATATCATAAGACGTATATGGAAATTAACAGGAGTTTTCAAAATATAATATAAATCCATTTTTAACCTACTTATAGTCAATATTATTTTATGAAATTTGAATCACTTTTAAATATTAAATGAATAACAATTAAAAAAATTTTGACAAAATTTGTTATATATATTTACCAAGAAATATATAAATTTTCAGGAAATTCCTGACAGTTCTAGAAAATTCAAACTGTCTGTTAAAATATCAGTGGAAAAAGGATATTCCGTAAATATGTCTGATCTCTGCTTAGATCATTGTTGTTAATTAGATTTAAACGGAATTCATCAGTTATTGGTATAATCGGAAAAGACACGGGTGGCAAAGTAATGCAATTGTTCAGCATCTTCCCGATTGGTCGACTATGAATATCAGGGTCTTTGGTTATTCCATCAATTACAGCGAAAATCTTTTTCATCGGTAGCTCATTCAGATGTAAAACTCAAATCTAGTTTAGAAAATTCAATATATTAAAATTTATTATAATATTTAAAGTATAAGATAATTTTTATACTAGTATAAAAAAACTTACTAACATTCCAATGACATTTTTGTTCAATTTTTCTTTCCAAGCGTGAAATTATCCCTGTTTTATGTCCTGCGTTTGTATTCGTACCGTCAGCACTAATCACCTTTAAACAGTTTAAATTTTCACTGATGCTATTAACTATAGCATTGTATATATCTTCTGCTTTATGGCACAAAGATACAACATGACACATATATTCTCTGCCCGGCTCATTTATGATGGTAATGTGTTCTTCGTCCAGCTTTTTTCCATTGGATTGCAAAGTGCAATCTATTTTTCCATCAAAATAAATACTATTCGTATTTACTTTTTCAGGATTATTTTCTGAGCGACATCTTTTGCATTGTCGTCGTACAACATTTCTATTTATAATTCTACGACAGTTACTACCTAGATCAAGTAACATTATACCCAGATCAAGTAACAATGAGGATATAATTGCAGCGAGGGGATATATCAGGAATTGAATAACGTTCAGCAATTTTCATCGTATTTTCATCTTATTTTCATAAGGATGCGAATACCATAGTAATAGATATCATATAGATAACATAGATATCATCTATGAGAACACATCCCTTTATAATTAAATATTATAATATAATTAATTTACAGTAACTTTATCAAAGATACTACTAAGATAAGATATCTCATACACACATACAGATTGGAAGTGTAGATATCTTTCTTTTGTGGGAAGTTTTACTTCGATTTAAATATAACTTTGTATTTAATAATATTTCTTAGTCACTTTCATAGTCCTCAGTTTGTATTCCAGGAGAATTGTGTGAACACGGATCACTCCTGGAAGATTCAAATTCACTAAGAAATATTAATTATAAGTTATTAATAATTAATGTTAGCAAAGGAAACCAATGTAAATGTATTATCTTATCTCTTGAACATTATATGTAGCTTATATAAACATAAAATACAAACATGTAATTCATTAATTAAAAGTAAACCTTATTAAGTAATGATGATAAATAAATGTGAATATAATTAATGTTGATACATATCAATATTATTAAAAATAAAACATTTAATTAATTTAATTATATAACTGAATAATTTCATAATAAACATTAATGTTATTTAAATATCATATTATTTATAAAATAGTTTTATAACAAATACTACTTTATAATTTATTATAATTTGTAATACTAACGAAATGTTCTGTGGCATAAGTGATGTCTGCATTCTCACCCTGCTCTGGATAGATGTAGATTGGGTTTGGGTTTGAATACACATTGAATGTGTATATCTTTGGTCCTTTAAGAATGAAACTTCTGATACAGGAACTCTCTTCTCCCGTGGACAGGTGCAAGAATGACCTTTGAACTTGCATGACCAAATATCAAATAATTTGTCATACTTTGAGAAATGTTTTTCACAGTTTTCTTCGTATTTTGGAGAGTTTATGCATTTTCTTAATAAAATTACTACATCTAAATAACGAGTAAGTTTTTTTAAAGCTGAATTCTCCGCAGATGTTAGAAGTGAAGAGTTCAAGAAATCAAAAGTTTTATTTTTTGCGATTGTTTAATTAGTAACAAAAATGAATAAAAAATGTCAATAAACATCAACAAACGTAGGTAATCGCTTAAAAGACAAAGACTGCGGTGTAAAATATTCAGTTCTACGTCTCTTAGAGTGTCTAGGAATGGTATTTGTAGTAAATAAAAAATATAATTCAAAATTTTAATTAAAACAATAACAAACGCTATGTATAGCATTATAGAAAAGCTATGAAATATTTTTCACAAATTAAAATGTTCAAACGGTCAGCGCTTGACCGATACTCCATTAAAAAATAAAATTCCATTAAAACTTATTACTTGTAACTTATTACTTATATTTAAAAAATGTCCGGACAGAATTCCAGGAAAACGATCACCCTTATTGTAGGGTATAGTGTGTAGGGTGTAGGGTGTAGAGTGTAGAGTGTTGAGTGTAGGGTGTAGAGTGTTGAGTGTAGAGTGTTGAGTGTAGGGTGTAGAGTGTTGGGTGTAGAGTGTTATAGATAAGGTGTAGATTGTGTTATCAACACAATGGCAGATAATAGCAGAACTGTCCATCAGGTGTTTTTCAAGGAGATATTTCTTTATATCCTCGAGACCCCAGCCTCTAGTTTTCAACATAAGTGGATGGTGATAGAGGCTCTCACTAGAATCTGTTCTGGTTAGTGGTTGTTAATTTTATAACCCGGTCCACACCAATCTTCCCCCATATACCCATTTAATCCCCATATATCCCACTAACCCGACTAACCCCATATACCCCTATATATAACTCCATATACCTCTCTAAGTCCTATATATAGGTCTAACCCACATATTAGATTTGATTTTTATTAAATACATTTATTAGTTTTTGCAGTAATGATTAATTTATTATTTAATAATAATATCCATATTTACTATGATATAGTTTTTATAACATTTGACATTTATATCAGGATTCAATAACAAAACCTGCTTTGTACCTCTATCCTAACAACACCTCTAATTGCACCCCTATTAAGTCCTACCTACTCTATAACCACACTTATAACCATGCCCATAACCACGCCTATAAATACACCTATAACAACGCCCACGCCCACATTTATAATAACACCCACAACCACGCCTACAACAACACCCACACCCCCACCTATAACAACACCCACACCCCCCACCTAACACAACACCCATAACTACGCCCATAACCACGCCTATAACCATGCCTACAACCACGCCTATAACAACACCCACACCCCCACCTATAACAACACCTATAACAACACCTATAACCACACCCATAACCACGCCCATAACCACCCCTCACAACCACCAGATGCTCAATGCATTGTTGATATCTACATTAACTATGACTGCGACATCTCTCTGGATAATATTTATGCAAGACTTATTGCTGACTTGGCAAAAATTGCACATGGCAGACATGCTGTGGAATTAGGTTATCACTCACTCACTCACTCACTCACTCACTTAATCACTCACTCACTATCTCACTCACTCACTCTTTCACTCACTCACTCACTCACTCACTTATTCACTCACTCACTCACTCACTCACTCACTCACTCACTCACTCACTCACTCACTCACTTACTCACTCACTCACTTATTCACTCACTCACTAACTCACTCACTTACTCACTCACTTACTCACTCACTCACTTTCTCACTCTCTCTCACTCACTCTCTCTCTCACTCACTCACCTACTCACCCACTCACTCTCTCACTCACTCACTCACCCACTCACTCAATCACTTACTCACTCACCCACTCACTCAATCACCCACTCTTTCTCTCTCTCACTCACTCACTCACCCACTCTCTCTCTCTCTCTCTCTCTCACTCACTCATTCACCCACTCTCTCTCTCTCTCTCTCTCTCTCTTTCACTCAATCACTCACTCACTCACTCACTCCCTAAACCCCACTAAACCCCACTAAACCCCACTTAACCCCACTAAACCCCACCCAACCCCATTCCCCTCCAGGAGCCACAGCAGCCCAGATGCGTCAGTTAAGAGTTCGTGGTCTAGAATGCATTGTTTCTGTACTTAAGTGTATGGTGGAGTGGTCAAGGGATCTCTATGTAAATCCTCACAACCAATCAAATCTCGGTTACTCCCTAAATTTAGCCACGCCCACAATATTAGCCCACACTCGAATATTAACCCATTTTTATCTTTACTATCTTATTATAAACTTACGTATGTTATCTTGGCAAACCACTCCCTTTATCATCTAAACACAACACTCCCCCTATCATCTAAACCCTACACTCCCCCTATCATTTAACCCTACACTCCTCCTATCATTTAAACCCTATACTCCCCCTATCATTTAACCCTACACTCCCCCTATCATCTAAACCCTACACTCCCCCTATCATTTAACCCTACACTCCTCCTATCATCTAAACCCTACACTCCCCCTATCATTTAACCCTACACTCGTCCTATCATCTAATAATACATTCCCCCTATCATCTAAACCCTACACTCCCCCTATCATCTAAACCCTACACTCCCCCTATCATCTAAACCCTACACTCCCCCTATCATCTAAACCCTACACTCCCCCTATCATCTAAACCCTACACTCCCCCTATCATCTAAACCCTACACTCCCCCTATCATTTAACCCTACACTCCCCCTATCATCTAAACCCTACACTCCCCTATCATCTAAACCCTACACTCCCCCTATCATTTAACCCTACACTCCTCCTATCATCTAATAATACACTCCCCCTATCATTTAACCCTACACTCCCCCTATCATCTAAACCCTATACTCCCCCTATCATCTAAACCCTACACTCCCCCTATCATTTAACCCTACACTCGTCCTATCATCTAATAATACACTCCCCCTATCATCTAAACCCTATACTCCCCCTATCATCTAAACCCTACACTCCCCCTATCATTTAACCCTACACTCCTCCTATCATCTAATAATACACTCCCCCCTATCATCTAAACCCTACACTCCCCCTATCATTTAACCCTACACTCCCCCTATCATTTAACCCTACACTCCCCCTATCATCTAAACCCTATACTCCCCCTATCATCTAAACCCTACACTCCCCCTATCATTTAACCCTACACTCGTCCTATCATCTAATAATACACTCCCCCCTATCATCTAAACCCTACACTCCCCCTATCATCTAAACCCTACACTCCCCCTATCATCTAAACCCTACACTCCCCCTATCATTTAACCCTACACTCGTCCTATCATCTAATAATACACTCCCCCTATCATTTAACCCTACACTCCCCCTATCATTTAACCCTACACTCGTCCTATCATCTAATAATACACTCCCCCTATCATCTAAACCCTATACTCCCCCTATCATCTAAACCCTACACTCCCCCTATTATTTAACCCTACACTCCTCCTATCATCTAATAATACACACCTCCTATCATCTAAACCCTACACTCCCCCTATCATCTAAACTCTACACTCCCCCTATTATTTAACCCTACACTCCTCCTATCATCTAATAATACACACCTCCTATCATCTAAACCCTATACTCCCCTATCATCTAAACCCTATACTCCCCCTATCATCTAAACCCTACACTCCCCCTATCATCTAAACCCTACACTCCCCCTATCATCTAAACCCTACACTCCCCCTATCATCTAAACCCTACACTCCCCCCTATCCAGGCAAGGAGATGAACACGCAGCAAGAAGCTCCGACCTCTGGAGAGGCGTCGTTAACCCCTAGCCTGCAAGATCAGCACAGGGGTCGTGGCAGTACTAGTTCCCTGAACTCTAGCAATGTTGAGTCTGCAACGGAAATCTCCAACACCCCGTTGCAGTTTGAACACATCAAACATCAGAAGGAGATTTGGGAGACTGGTATTGAGATGTGCGTGTAGCTTTTAACCTCTTGACTCCTTATTTAGCTCTTTACCCCTTATGTAGCTTTTAACCCCTTATATAGCTTCTAGTTTAATCCTCCTTTAGGCCCATTTAACTACGTTTTTATTTATAATGGTCTATGAATGGTTATAAAGATAGGTTAAGAAAGTCTGTGCTCATGTTTTGTAAACTCTTATTTAACAAATTAAACTAAATTTCATATTTGCATATTTTGATTTTTATTATTATTGAAACTAATTATTGCTTATTTTATTATAATGTTGAAATTAATGCTTCAGTTAAAATGATCAATTCATTTTAATGATTTTCTTCTTAATATCGTTTAAAACTGGAGACCGTTATAATTATAGGGAGTATAGTCTGTACAGCTTGTCTACCCTAACCCCACTCTAACTCTACTCCCTTAACCCTATTTGATAGGTTTAAGAACAAGCCAGGTAAAGGACTTGCCTACCTGCAACAACATAATATCCTCGGATCCACATCAGATGAAATTGCAGAGTTCTTTCACTCCGAAGTCCGTCTTGATAAGGTTGCTTAGTGACACCAACCTCTTACTGACACTTTACTCTTACTGACACTTCCTTGCTGACACCACCCTCACACATACACTTCCTTACTGACACTTTCCTCTTACTAACACGGCCTTCTTGCTGACACTTCCTTAGTGATACCGCCCTCTAACTGACACTTCCTTAGTGATACCGCCCTCTAACTGACACCACCCTCTAACTGACACTTTCTAACTGACACCACCCTCTAACTGACACTTTCTTACTGATTCCACCCTATAACTGACACTTCCTTAGTGACACCACCCTCTAACTGACACTTCCTTAGTGATACCGCCCTCTAACTGACACCACCCTCTAACTGACACTTTCTTACTGATTCCACCCTATAACTGACACTTCCTTAGTGACACCACCCTCTAACTGACACTTCCTTAGTGATACCGCCCTCTAACTGACACCACCCTCTAACTGACACTTTCTTACTGATTCCACCCTATAACTGACACTTCCTTAGTGACACCACCCTCTAACTGACACTTCCTTAGTGATACCGCCCTCTAACTGACACCACCCTCTAACTGACACTTTCTTACTTATTCCACCCTATAACTGACACTTCCTTAGTGATTCCACCCTCTAACTGACACTTCCTTAGTGATACCGCCCTCTAACTGACACCACCCTCTAACTGACACTTCCTTACTGATTCCACCCTATAACTGACACTTCCTTAGTGACACCACCCTCTAACTGACACTGTCCTCCTTAGTGGGGGTAACCACTAATTTACCATAAACGTAATGTACCTTCAACAAACTACGTCTTACTCAACCCCTAACATCTTCATTTCAACCCATTTCACCCTATTCCCGCCCATTCCCCCCATAGACTGCCATAGGGGACTACATGGGGGAGAACCACTCCTTTAACAAGGAAGTAATGTACGCTTACGTCGACCAATTAGATTTTGCTGACATTGAATTCGTTCCGGCTCTGCGTCGATTTCTCGCCGGTTAATTGCTTCATATTGCATAACAATATTATGATGTAATCATAGAATATTAATTATTACAAGAACTATTATTTAGAAAATGGTAAATTAATGTATTCAAATTTATGCGACTATTGTTAAAAATGTAATTTTGAGTAGATTTCATTTTATATTTCAATATTGTATTAATTTAATTAACCGATGCGATACTTTACTGATTTAGCTTTCTATTTAGTCTGTTTTTGTGTGCGATAAAACCGGATGATGTAACTTTGATACAATCTTATATAATTTAAATAAAGAATAAACATAATATATTTTAATGCAAATAAAATGTATTTTAACTTTTATAATATAACAAAAATACTAAAATCAACTCGATGGTTTTCTTTGCATAATCTTGTTTCTTATCTAACTTTATCTAACTTTATTTAATAATAATGGCCGTCTTTAGATAAGAATGTTGAGTAGTAGACATTGCAATGTTATTAGTTATGCAAATTCAACTATTTAAAGCATTTAACATTTTGTGCTAAAATATGTACTTTCTATCTTGATGTAATGAGCCAAGCTTTTTCTTTCAGGTTTCCGACTTCCAGGAGAGGCTCAGAAGATTGATAGACTTATGGAGAAATACGCAGCACATTACTGCAAATGTAATCCGACGTTTGTACCCCTATCTTGTCACTACATTGCCCCTATCTTGTCGCTACATGGCCTACATTGCTTCTATACTGGCCCCTACATTGCCCCTACATTGCCCCTATCTTGTCACTACATTGCCCCTACATGGCCCCTACATGGCCCCTACATTGCTTCTATACTGGCCCCTACATGGCCCCTACATGGACCCTACATTGCTTCTATACTGGCCCCTACATGGCCCCTACATGGACCCTACATTGCTTCTATACTGGCCCCTACATTGCCCCTACATGGCCCCTACATGGCCCCTACATGGCCCCTACATTGCCTCTACATGGCCCCTACATTGCCCCTACATGGACCCTACATTGCTTCTATACTGGCCCCAACATGGCCCCTACATGGACCCTACATTGCTTCTATACTGGCCCCTACATGGCCCCTACATGGACCCTACATTGCTTCTATACTGGCCCCATTTTGCAACCATCTATCTTCTATCATCACTCTATTTTCAAAAGTGTTCAATAACCACCAACCAATTTATGATTGCTACAAAGCTTGTGAATTACATTGAATATTACTTTGATTTTATAATCCTAGACAATAATCCTAGACAATAATAATAGATAATAATAATAGATAATAATCCTAGACAATAATAATAGGAAATAATCATAGACAATAATTCTAGCAAATAATTCCATCCAATAATCACAGAACATAATCATAGACAATAATAATAATAATTAAATATTCTTTATTTGGAAGTTCTTAATTACTTTTATTTAATTTTTTATATTAAAATTAAAATAAATTTGAATTATATTACAATACCAGACATTATATACTATACTATATATAATATCTACTATACTATATATAATATATAATATATACTATGCACAATATCTAGTATATACTATACATTATATATAACATGATATTCCATTATTTTTTGAATTATTGTCTAAGTTTCTCTATATTATCGTTATCTTCTGTCAATCATTTATGAAGATACGCCCCTTCAGGTATGGAGTGTTTGCAACAGCCGATGCCGCCTACGTACTCGCCTACTCTGTGATCATGCTGACCACTGACCTTCACAGTGCCCAGGTAACACCGATGACCTCGACTTCTCAATAGTACCTCCATGTCAGTTTACACTGTTGGCATTGGCACTTTCAATATTATTTTAATCTATTCTGTACTATTTATTAAATTTCATTATTTCATAAAATAATGTATTTCCTATTTTTTTACAAATTATTGTAGGATTATTATCTAATAAATATACTAATTAAATTTTTTAAATTAATTAAATATTTATGAATAAATAATCCGTTATTTCAAATAAATTAATAAAGTTCATCATTTATAGAATGATTTAAAACTATTTGATGTTAATAATCAATAATATTAATAAACTAATTGAAAAAATCATAAACTCATTTTTAACTGTGGATTTTTTCAACTAAAAATAAAAGTAGTTTTATTTTCACAACTTTTTTACCTTTAAAAACTTATTTTTAACATATCTTTTAAATATTTATTATAAAATGTTTTCATGTTATTTAATAACTTCCAAATATGGTAACCAACTTTATAACAATTATCAACTTTTATAAATATAATTTACTTTACTAATTAAAGTTTATAAAGATTTATCACAGAAAATAGAAAACCAACTAAACAATCAACGGCTATAACAATAATACTATTGTTTAAATCTATCTGAATATATAGCTAACTTCTTGACCATAAGGTTAAGCATAAGATGACCGAAGAACAGTACATCAAGATGAATCGTGGCATCAATGATAGTAAGGATCTTCCAACTGCTTATCTCTCCAAGATCTACAATGAAATCAGCGACAACGAAATCAAAATGAGGGTTGGCAGTGTCCAACCAAACAGACCTCTTCATCTGACCTCTACAAGTTAGTTATCTCTCTCTCTCCCTCCCTCTCTCTCTCTCTCTCATTCACTCACTCCCTCTCTCACTCCCTCACTTACACACACACTCTCTCTCTCTCTCACTCCCTCACTCATTCACTCACTCCTTCTCCCTCTCTCTCTCACTCACTTCCTCTCCCTCTCTCACTCCCTCTCTCTCTCTCACTCATTCACTCACTCCTTCTCCCTCTCTAACTCACTCACTCACTCATTCACTCACTCATTCACTCACTCATTCACTCACTCACTCTCTCTCCCCCACCCTCTCTCACTCACTCACTCCCTCTCTCACTCACTCCCTCTCTCTCTCACTCACTCACTCCCTCTCTCACTCACTCCCTCTCTCTCTCACTCACTCACTCACTCCCTCTCTCACTCACTCCCTCACTCCCTCTCTCACTCACTCCCTCACTCCCTCACTCACTCCCTCACTCTCTCTCTCTCTCTCACTCCCTCATTCACTCTCTCTCTCACTCACTCACTCCCTCTCTCTCTCACTCCTTCTCTCTCTCACTCACTCACTCCCTCTCTCTCTCACTCACTCACTCTCACTCATTCACTCACTCTTTAGTCACAGAACGTGAAAGGAAGACTCAATATGAGAATGAAATGGAACAGATGTCATTAGCTGCGAGATCTCTCATTGAATCAGTAAGCCACGTGCAGTCAAATTTCACATCCGCACACCATCTGGAGTATGTGAAACCCATGTTCAAGGTCAGTAGTTACCATTGGATACTTGAAGTAATGATGTTTTTTTGTTATTTCTAAATTGAATTGAACTCTGAAATTTTATTTTTTTTCAAATATTTTTAAATTTTTTTAATTATTTTAATTCACTGTCATGCCCTTAAATAGTGATGTAATGGGTCAATAATGATGTAATGGGTCAATAATGTTAAATAATACTGTAATGGGTCAATAATGGTAAATAATGATGTAACGGGTCAATAATGTTGAAGTAGTTATGTAACGGGTCAATAATGTTGAAGTAGTGATATAACGGTTCAATAATATTGAAGTAGTGATGTAACGGGTCAATAATGTTGAAGTAGTGATGTAACGTGTCAATAATATTGAAGTAGTTATGTAACGTGTACACTACATCACTTAGATTGCCTGGACACCATTTCTCGCCGTATTCTCAATTGGTTTGCAGGACTGCGATGACAATGCTATATCCACAGCATGCCTGGATGGCATTCGCTGTAGTATCCGTATCTCCTGCATATTCCAGATGAAGGTTGTTACCTGTACGGCGTACGGTGTACACTAACCCAGCCCTCTAATAGTAATACAGCCCAGCGTACACTAACCCATCCCAGCGTACACTAACCCATCCCATTGTACCCTAACCCATCCCAGCATACACTAACCCACCCAACATATACTAACCCATCTCTGCGCACCCTAACCCACCCAGCGTACACTAACCAGATACTACTATGTACAGACTGAGATGAACGCCTATGTATAGGCTCTCTCCAGCATACACTAACCCACTCCAGCGTACACTAACCAGATGCTCCTATGTACAGACCGAGATGAACGCCTATGTACAGGCTCTCTCCGGCGTACACTAACCCACTCCAGCGTACACTAACCAGATGCTCCTATGTACAGACCGAGATGAACGCCTATGTACAGGCTCTCTCCAGCGTACACTAACCCATTCCAGCGTACACTAACCAGATGCTCCTATGTACAGACCGAGATGAACGCCTATGTACAGGCTCTCTCCAGCGTACACTAACCCACTCCAGCGTACACTAACCAGATGCTCCTATGTACAGACCGAGATGAACGCCTATGTACAGGCTCTCTCCAGCGTACACTAACCCACTCCAGCGTACACTAACCAGATGCTCCTATGTACAGACCGAGATGAACGCCTATGTACAGGCTCTTTCCGGCGTACACTAACCCACTCCAGCGTACACTAACCCAGCCCAGCGTACACTAACCCACTCCAGCGTACACTAACCCACTCCAGCGTACACTAACCCACTCCAGCGTACACTAACCCACTCCGGCGTACACTAACCAGATGCTCCTATGTACAGACCGAGATGAACGCCTATGTACAGGCTCTCTCCAGCGTACACTAACCCACTCCAGCGTACACTAACCCACCCAGCGTACACTAACCCACGCCGGCGTACACTAACCAGATGCTCCTATGTACAGACCGAGATGAACGCCTATGTACAAGCTCTCTCCAGGTTCACACTTCTCACTGCCACTTCTCCCATTAATGAGATGAAGACGAAAAATATCAGCTGCATTAAAATACTGATTGCTGTTGCCCATACAGATGGAAATTATCTTAGGGAGTGTTGGCATGAGGTTAGTGGGGCTGGAGGAGTGGGGCTGAGGTGGGGGTGGGGTGGGGGTGGGGCTGGCATGAGGTTAGTGAGGCTGGCATGAGGTTAGTGGGGGTGGGGGAGTGGGGCTGGGGTGGGGGTGGGGCTGGCATGAGGTTAGTGGGGCTGGAGGAGTGGGGGTGGCATGAGGATAGTGGGGCTGTGGGAGTGGGGCTGGGGTGGGGGTGGGGCTGGCATGAGGTTAGTGGGGGTGGGGGTGCTGGCATGAGGTTAGTGGGGCTTGGGGAGTGGGGGTGGGGCTGGCATGAGGTTAGTTGGGCTGTGGGAGTGGGGGTGGGTGGGGGTGGGGCTGGCATGAGGTTAGTGGGGCTGGGGGAGGTGGTGGGAGTGGGTGGCATGAGGTTAGTGGGGCTGGAGGTGGGGCTGGGGGTGGGGCTGGCATGAGGTTAGTGGGGCTGGGGGAGGTGGTGGGAGTGGGTGGCATGAGGTTAGTGGGGCTGGAGGTGGGGCTGGGGGTGGGGTGGCATGAGGATAGTGGGGCTGGGGTAGTGGGGGTGGCATGAGGTTAGTGGAGCTGGTGGGAGTGGGGGTGGGGCTGTCATGAGGTTAGTGGGACTGTCATGAGGTTAGTGGGACTGTCATGAGGTTAGTGGGACTGTGGGAGTGGGGCTGGGGTGGGGGTGGGGCTGGCATGAGGTTAGTGGGGGAGTGGGGCTGGGGTGGGGTGGGGCTGGCATGAGGTTAGTGGGGCTTCCATGAGATAGTGGGGGTGGGGCTGGCATGAGGTTAGTGGGGCTTCCATGAGATAGTGGGGGTGGGGCTGGGGGAGTGGGGGTGGGGCTGGCATGAGGTTAGTGGGGCTGGTGGAGGTGGTGGGAGTGGGGGTGGGGCTAGCATGAGGTTAGTGGGGCTGGGGGAGGTGGGGTGGTGCTGTCATGAGATATTGAGGCTGGGGGAGGTGGTGGGAGTGGGGTGGCATGAGGTTAGTGGGGCTGGAGGTGGGGCTGTCATGATGTTAGTTGGGCTAGAGGATGTGGTGGTAGTGGGGTGGGGTGGGGTGGGGCTGGCATGAGGTTAGTGGGACTGTGGGAGTGGGGCTGGGGTGGGTTGGGGCTGGCATGAGGTTAGTGGGCTTCCATGAGATAGTGGGGGTGGGGCTGGCATGAGGTTAGTGGGGCTTCCATGAGATAGTGGGGGTGGGGCTGGCATGAGGTTAGTGGGGCTGGGGGAGTGGGGTGGGGCTGGCATGAGGTTAGTGGGGCTGGAGGAGGTGGTGGGAGTGGGGGTGGGGCTGGCATGAGGTTAGTGGGGCTGGGGGAGGTGGTGGGAGTGGGGTGGCATGAGGTTAGTGGGGTGGCATGAGGTTAGTGGGGATGGAGGTAGGAGTGGGTGTGGGGCTGTCATGAGATAGTAGGGCTGGGGGTGGGGCTGTCATGATATTAGTTGGGCTAGAGGATGTGGTGGTAGTGGGGTGGGGCTGGCATGAGGTTAGTGCGAGTGGGAGAGATAGTGGGACTGGGAGAGGTGGTGGGAGGTAATGGGAGTGGGGGTGGAGCTGGCATGAGGTTAGTGGGTTGTGGGAGGTGGTGGGAGTGGGGTTGGTGCTAGGAGTAGGTATAGGGTGGGGATGGAATGAGGTTATTAGGGCTGGGAATTGGGTGGAGCTAGAAGTAGGAGTATGGGTGAGGACAGAGCTAGCATGAGGTTAAAGCATGGGAGAGGGTGGTGGGTCTGGCAAAGTTGGTTGTATGGGAGATTTTTAATGTGGCAGGAGAAGGAGGTGGTGGGGCTTGGATAGGAGGTGGTAGTGAGGGTTGTGCAGAGATAAGGTTAATAGGGCTGGTAGAGGTAGTGTTTATATGTTTTATCCACACTAACCACAAATCCTTATTACCCCTCACTAACTTCTATTACCCCTCATTAACCCTATTATCCCTCACTAGCCCTATTACCACTCACTAACCCCCACTAACCCTATTACCCCCCACTAACCCTATTACCCCCTTTAACCTCATTCTCGCAGATTCTGAAGTGTATCTCACAATTAGAACTTGCTCAACTCATTGGAAATGGTCAGCAGTCTACTGTAAAGTTTAATTCTACTGACCACAATGATGGTGAGTGTTACGATAACCCCACTTCTCACTAACCTCTTTTCTCACTAACTCCTCTATCTACTAACTAAGCTCCTCCACCAGGCTCTGCTTACCTACCTCCAACCAATCCCCAGACGGCCTACTAACATATGCCCACCCTCCCGTTAACTAAGCCCCGCCCTCAGGCTCCGCCTACCTATCTCCGAGCAATCCCTGTGCTGCCTACTAACTAAGTACCACACCCCCTTAACTAAGCCCCGCCCCCAGGCTCCGCCTACCTATCTCCGAGCAATCCCTGTGCTGCCTACTAACTAAGTACCACACCCCCTTAACTAAGCCCCGCCCCCAGGCTCCGCCTACCTATCTCCGAGCAATCGCAACACTTCGCGTGACTCCAAGAGTCGTTTGCACCTTCGCGAGAGTATGGATGAAACTAATTCTCAGTCTATTATTGTCGCTGTGGACAGAGTATTCACTTGCTCTCTTAAACTAGACGGAGATGCCATTGGTTTGTTGTGCTGGGGGGAGTGGGGGTAATTGTGGGGGTAATAGTGGGGATAAGAGTTGGGGTAATAGTGGGGGTAATAGTGGGAGTAAGAGTGGGGGTAAGAGT
This sequence comes from Osedax frankpressi, assembly GCA_964035775.1. Classification (NCBI taxonomy): domain Eukaryota; kingdom Metazoa; phylum Annelida; class Polychaeta; order Sabellida; family Siboglinidae; genus Osedax; species Osedax frankpressi. The sequence continues at coordinate 42,940,417 of OZ038312.1, forward strand.
GGGGGTAATAGTGGGGGTAATAGTGGGAGTAATAGTGGGAGTAATAGTGGGAATAAGAGGGGGGGTAATTGTGGGAGTAAGAGTGGGGGTAAGAGTGGGGGTAATAGTGGGAGTAATAGTGGGGATAATAGTGGGGGTAATTGTGGGAGTGAGAGTGGGGGTAAGAGTGGGCGTAATAGTGGGGATAATAGTGAGGATAAGAGTTGGGGTAATAGTGGGGGTAAGAGTGGGGATAATAGTGGGGGTAATTGTGGGAGTGAGAGTGGGGGTAAGAGTGGGGTTAAGAGTGGGGGTAATAGTGAGGATAAGAGTTGGGGTAATAGTGGGAGTAAGAGTGGGGGTAAGAGTGGGGGTAAGAGTGGGGGTAATAGTGGGGTAAGAGTGGGGGTAAGAATGGGGGTAAGAGTGGGGGTAAGAGTGGGGGTAATAGTGGGGTAAGAGTTGGGATAAGCTTGGAGTCGATTACATAAATATAATATAAGATATATTTTTAAATTATAATTTTTATTTAATGTTAAATCATAAATTATTCACTAATTTTGTTTTAAAATTATTATTTCTAATATAACTTGCAGATTAATAATTTTAATTATATTAATGATATTAATGATATTAATAATATTAATGATATTAATTATATTAATGATATTAATAATATTACTCATCCCCCCCACAGTGGAGTTTGTCAAGTCTCTATGTGCTGTATCTATGGATGAATTAAGCTCGACCACTGCTCCTCGTATATTCAGTCTCCAGAAACTTGTAGAGATTTCCTACTACAATATGGGACGTATTCGTTTACAATGGTCTCGTATATGGCAAGTAATTGGTGATCACTTCAACAAGGTAATCCTTAGTTACACCCTTAGTTACACCCTTAGTTACACCCTTGTTACACCCTTAGTTACACCCTTGTTACACCCTTAGTTACACCCTTAGTTACACCATTAGTTACACCCTTGTTACACCCTTAGTTACACCCCTTAGTTACACCCCTTAGTTACACCCTTGTTACACCCTTAGTTACACACTTGCTACACCCTTGTTACACCCTTGTGATACCCTTGTTACACCCTTGTTACACCCTTAGTTACACCCTTGTTACACCCTTATTACACCCTTGTTACACCCTTAGTTACACCCTTGTTACACCCTTAGTTACACACTTGATATACCCTTAGTTACACCCTTGTTACACCCTTAGTTACACCCCTTAGTTACACCCTTGTTACACCCTTAGTTACACCCTTAGTTACACCCTTAGTTACACCCTTGTTACACCCTTAGTTACACCCTTAGTTACACCCTTGTTACACACTTGTTACACCCTTGTTACACCCTTAGTTACACCCTTGTTACACCCTTAGTTACACACTTGCTACACCCTTGTTACACCCTTGTGATACCCTTGTTACACCCTTGTTACACCATTTGTTACACCCCTTAGTTACACCCTTGTTACACCATTTGTTACACTACTTAGTAACATCCCGTGTTACGCCCTTAGTTACACCCCTTAGTTACACCCCATATACTTATATTGATGAACACTAGACCAGGCTTTCTATACAAATTGCTCATTTATTGTTTATAATCATATTTAACATTTTCAAAGATTTAATCTTTTATTTTATTTTTTGCATTTGTAAATTATAAATATAATAATAGATATTATTCAAATTCCAAAAATAATAAAAATACAATAATTCAATATTAATAATATTATCAATATAAAACCAACATGTTTAGTAATTTTTGATAATTCTAATATAATAAAATGTATCTATTATTATCTACCTTATTATCTTTGCTATTCTTCTTTAATTTTCATTTCAACTCAATTGTTTCTTTTATCTGTTGGTAAACAATCCGGGTAATTTTATTTTTAGCATTACTTAATTTAACCAATAATTTTTTTTAACATGAAGGGTTTTATTTAATTCCTACATCACAATTCTGCCAGATTCTATTATTAATATTATTAAAATAAACAAATTCCCTTAAAAATTTACAAAAATATCTTGAATTGAAAATATTTACATCCTTATAAAAATAAAATATTAAATAACATAAATAGCGATATTATAAAAATAAATTAATTTCATGATTTGGTCCTAATAAAATCACATTTTTTCTAAATCGTCTGCAAACAAATGTTACTTCCTGAATTAAATAAACAAATGGAAGATTATTACATCGTCTCATTGTTTAAACTGGGAGTAAAGTTTGCAACATTATATAATGATTATCGATAATAAATAAATTCGTTGTACATTTAGGTTGGCTGTAATCCAAATGAAGAAATTGCTTTCTTTGCTGTGGATTCACTCCGACAACTCTCAATGAAGTTCTTAGAGAAGGGAGAGTTGGCTCTATATCACTTTCAGAAAGATTTTCTTAGACCTTTCGAGTACATCATGAGTAAGAATCAGTTAGTCTTTCCCTTCACTCACTCACTCACTCACTCACTCACTCACTCACTCACTCACTCACTCACTCACCCACCCACTCACTCACTCCTGAGATCTCCTACCACCCTACTAATCTCTTTACTTCTAACTTCCCCTAGATCTCCCACTATCCGTGACATGGTAGTAAGATGCATTGCCCAGATGGTGAATTCTCAGACAAATAATATCAAGTCAGGTTGGAAAAACATTTTTTCAGTTTTCCATTGCGCCGCTTCCGACCAATCAGAATCCATCGTGGAACTCAGCTTTCAAACTATGGCCCATATTATACGTTAGCTTATTAGATATCATTTTTTTAGATTCACTACTTCATAAATAATAAATTTATTTTATCTTTTTATATTTTCTAAATTTTTGCTTTTAATCCATTTTTATTTCAATATTTCATCTAATGATCTATATAATGACATATTTAGTGACCCATCTAGTGACTCATCTAATGACATACCTAGTGACTTATTTAATGACCTATTTAACGACCTTTACCTATTAAATTAAATGAATTATCTAAAGACATACTTAATGATAAATTATTATAGACCTTTTGTAAAAGTATTTATTGACCAGACCTAATACCGATCCAACTAAATATTAATGAACACTTTACCTATCTCTTTATCTAATCGCGTGGTCACTGGACATACTGCATCGTCCATTAACCCAACCGCTTCCGAACCCTTCAGAGAATGTATTCCCCGAGCGGTTCTCCACCACCGTGGAATCCTTTCAAGATGCCGTCAAGTGCCTTTCGGAGTTCTCCTGCAACACACGGTACCCGGACACCAGCATGGAGGCCATACGTCTGATACGGGTGTGCGCTAAATATGTTGCCGAGAACCCCGCCGTTAGTCGGGGGCCGGGGGGGGGGGAGGAGGAGGTTAGAGGTCATGACGACGGGATGGGTGGAGTGCGGCAGAGATGGCGGAGTGACGGAGGTGTGGTTTATTTAAAGGCCGTTACCGCGTGCAAACGCTTATTCTGATCCCATGGTACCGCGTGACCTCCGCGTGACCTCCGCGTGACCCCGTAACTACCCCTCGCCCAGGCCTTTAACGAACACGACGCCATGAGCTCGCCCACGAAATCGAAGGATGCGGTGTGGGTGAGAGGATGGTTCCCCGTGCTATTTGAACTGTCCTGCATTATTAATCGTAGCAAACTAGACGTCAGAACTAGGTTATTACTCCCTAACTCAAGCGGTAACCGTACCGCCAGCCCCCACCTACTTTAACTACATCCACTCGATCCGATTACATCAATTTCGGAACTATTTTATAAACTATCGGTTAGTAAAGATAAAGCACAGCAATTGACTTCTACAAAAATCTATTTTTCTAGATTATTTATTTTCTCTAAAAGAAATATTAAGAAAAATATAAAGTTTTGCGAATTGAAGAATTAATTCTAAAAATAAATAAAATCTAAATCAAAATAAATCTGCCGAATAAATAAAAATTATTCACCCGTTAAATCTTATGTATTGAATCTTATAACTTCGATCTCAATCCCTTTCATGTTCATAACTTCACATCGCACTGTCTTTATACTCCTTGTGTTACCGACCTTTGATCTCGACATTGACACCGTAGGGCGCTGACTGTTCTTTTTGAAATAATCAAGAACTACGGTAACAACTTCGAGACGTCCTGGTGGCAGGATCTATTCCGTGTAATTCTACGCATCTTCAACGTCATGAAACTGCCCGACGATAAAAAGCAAGAGGTCAAACTGTATAGTCATATTAAATTATTCTCAATTTTATCTATATTTGTCTATAAATAGATTATCAATTATTAAGTTATTATTCAAATATGAATATCTAATAATAAAATATGAATGTCTAATTCAAAATATTTGATAACATTTTTTAAAATGTCATAATTCTCCATTTAAAAAAACAATGTAATGCATTGTTTTATTAAAAGATTATTAGCATTTAGCTTTATGATTAAGATTATTAGCATTTAGCTTTATGATTGTTGATTGTTATTAGAATTGTCCAGAATTATATTAAATTGTATAAAGTTTATTTGCTAATAATGTTATGAAAATTAAGATTTTGATAATAATTATAGTAATTATATAATTAAATAATATTATTTATTCTTTATTTAATATAAATATATTTATGTATTTTTTGCTTATTTCATGCAATTATTAATAAATAAAATTGATATAAAATAATTTTAATTTGAAAATTCATAATTTTGTTATTGAATCACTCTGAATTGAAAAACGTATTTATAATACACTCTTAACACAATATTTAGTTACTGAAACTCACCCATAATCTAGTGTAACTGCATCCCCACAATCTACAGCCCCACTCCACAATCTACAGCCCCACCCCACAATCTACAGCCCCACTCCACACCTCCATCCTTTAATCCCTTTACTCGCAGGTGATTATCATTGATACTGAAGATGCAGTTTTAGTAGATGTAAGCATTAGGATAGCATGGCATTGTTTTATTGTTGCCCCGAGTTCACCGAATTGACTAATCTTACATTTTTAATACAATTAATGATCAGAATTGAAATGATAAAAATTAATATTTCCATCAAAAACTGTATTTATAAGATTATGTAATGCATGCCTATTGTTTTAATTTTACTTACAAACCCAGGTTAGAAAATAGCTAACAATAATATCACATGTATATATATATATATGTATATATACATATATATATATATGTATATATATATATATGTATATATATATATAAATATATATATATATGTATATATATATACATATATATATATATACATATAAATATATTTTTATATAGTTTTAAATTGATTCAGTGAAATGAATATAAGCTTTGCATGTATTCAATAGTTGCATCATGCTCAGATCCATTTCATTATGCAATGATGTTGATTTCATAATGAAATGGAATTAAAAATCATTTCCGGAATTTTTCAGCGAAAAGATTTTTGTATGATTTGCATTTTAAATTACTTAATTTCTATTGTCCTTGACCACTTGATATAATCTACTAACAATTTCCACTTTTACACACTCCGACCACACGCCCGTCCATTCCAGCCACGCATCCAACCACCGCTACACTTCCCTTCCCCTTCACGCCCCACTAGAACACTCCCCCCAACCCCGCACACCCCCCATCTCTTGACCCCTCTTAACCCCTGTAAACCCCTGTAACCTTACGCCTCGAACTGCCGCAGAAATACGAGTGGATGACCACCACGTGCAATCACGCCCTCTACGCCATCATCGACGTCGTAACCCAGTACTACGACGTTCTCTCTCCGATCCTATTGGACGACCTCTACGCCCAACTGATCTGGTGTATCCAACAAGGTAACGCGTAGTCTGTAAACCCTCGCCAGGTGGCAGTTCGGCAAATTGCCTTTATTATGAATTCGCTCAAACTTAATGCAACCTAGATCAATATGAGTATGTAGCATATAATTACATTAATTATTAATTATTATCCCGTAATCACTCCTAACCACTCCACCTAACCACTCCTCTCAATCAAGCCCCCTAATCACTCCTAACCACTCCTCCTAACCACTCCACCTAACCACTCCACCTAACCACTCCACCTAACCACCCCTCTCAACCACGCTCCCTAATCACTCCTAACCACTCCACCTAACCACTCCTCTCAATCAAGCCCCCTAATCACTCCTAACCACTCATCCCAACTACGCCCCCTATTCACTCCTAACCACGCCCCCTAACCACTCCTCTCAACCACGCCCCTAATCACATCCCTCAACTACTCCTCCTGACCACGCCCCTAACTACGCCCCCTACAGATAATGAACAACTTGCTCAGTCTGGTACCAATTGTCTTGAGAACTTTGCTATTTCCAATGGGGAGAAGTTTGACGATGAGATTTGGGATAAGACCATCAACTGCATCACTGTAATATTTGCAATGACAATTCCTCATGAGTTTGTTATTTAGTTTTAACTTGCCTATCTCCTTATCTATATACATATATCCTTATCTATATACATATCTCCTTATCTCTATACATATCTCTTTATCTATATACATATATCCTTATCTCTATACATATCTTCTTATCTATATTAATATCTCCTTATCTCTACATATCTCTCTTTCTATATCTCTATCTCCATCTCTCTCCCTCACTCCCTCTTTTTATAATATTAATAATTACTAATTATAAATATAATGGAATTAACAATTAACGATAGAACTATTTAATTATTAATTATTATCATCTGAACAAAGTTGCTATTAAGTTGGATATAATAAATAACTACATTAGAAATCTGTAGATCAGTTTATCAAAATAAATCACTACAGTAAATATTAAAATCTGAAGAGATGTTATTAATTGACATTTACATAAAAAAGTTTAAGAAAACACTTTAAAGTAAAGCTAGTGAAATTAAATCTTTCCTATCTGACAATATCTACCATATGATGATATATATTATTGAAATTTTAATATTTATTTATAATAAATTCTGAAATCATTGGTAAGCATATTTGTATTCATTGATAATGATTTTCTATTTTGAATTTTCAATAATCGTCGTATAAAGGCTACACCCATATCTACATATATCTTGTCGATTACGCCCCTTTTTCGCTGCATTACACTCAATTACACTCAATTACACTCAATTACACTCAATTACACTAATAATGTGAATACCCTTTTGGTAAATGATCACAAAAAACCAATTTATTTTAAAATGCCGTAATTTTTAATTTGAGTTTTAATTTTTATAGTTTGCTGACTTGGCGAGATACTGAGGGGTCAGATTACAAGGTTTACTTAATATCTTAATATTATAATGTTTTGTTATGGCAGAGGTTAAAGGTCAGTTTATAAGGTTTACTTAATATCTTAATATTATAATGTTTTGTTATGTCAGAGGTTGAGAGGTCAGATTACAAGGTTTACTTTATATCTTAATATTATAATGTTTTGTTATCAGAAAGGTTGAAGGTCAGATTACAAGGTTTACTTATAATTCTCTTGTCTAATCATTGCCTATTCCTGCAGAATCAGCCTTCTCAACATTCCAACAGCCTCAAACCTGTCAAATCCTCCAAGATCAAACCCAACCGTAAGTGAAGCTAACACCACTTTTTACACCATTACTATTTACAGTATTATTTACAACACTATTTACACCACTATTTACACTACTATTTAAACTTCTATTGACACAACTAGTTTACACTAATATTTCAACCTATATTTACACCACATTTACACTATTATTTACACCACTATTTACATTACTATTTACATCACTATTTACACCACTATTTACACCACTATTTATACCACTATTTACACTACTATTTACACCACTATTTACACCACTATTTACACTACTATTTACACCACTATTTACACCACTAGTTTACACCACTATTTAAACTTCTATTGACACCACTAGTTTACACTAATATTTCCACAAATATTTACACCACATTTACGCTATTATTTACACCACTATTTACACTACTATTTACTCCACTATTTACATCACTATTTACACCACTATTTACACCACTATTTAAACTTCTGTTGACACCACTAGTTTACACTAATATTTCCACAAATATTTACACCACATTTACACTATTATTTACACCACTATTTACACCACTATTTACATTACTATTTACACCACTATTTACATCACTATTTACACCACTATATACAACACTATTTACACCACTATTTACACCACTATTTATACTACTATTTACACCACTATTTACACTATTATTTACAACACTATTTACACCACTATTTACACCACTATTTACACTATTATTTACAACACTATTTACACCACTATTTACACCACTATTTACACCACTATTTACATCACTATTTACATCACTATTTACACCACTATTTACACCACTATTTACACTACTATTTACACCACTATTTACACCACTATTTACACTACTATTTACACTACTATTTACACTACTATTTACACCACTATTTACACTATTATTTACAACACTATTTACACCACTATTTACATCACTATTTACACCACTATTTACACCACTATTTACACCACTATTTATACCACTATTTACACTACTATTTACACCACTATTTACATCACTATTTAAACCACTATTTACACTACTATTTACATCACTATTTACACCACTATTTACACCACTATTTACACCA